>AYEL01033708.1:0-17473 GCA_000484575.1 Olivierus martensii
CAGAAAAAAATATTAAGGACGGATAAATATTTGGAAGGAAAACGTAACAGGACACGTGTTTTACAGTTTTCACGTATACGCGATAGTTTTCGAGAAAAATGCCTGGTCCACAGAAACGTGGGCATCCTGTATACCATCAAAACAAATCTCTAATAAATAAGATATATGATATTTAACAAATTAAATTAACAAAATTAATATCATCTTATCAAGTCTGGGACTTGATGGGTTCGTGGACCCGGTCCCCGGCCCTGTTGTTTCCACCCGTTCAAGTAAGAATGAGACAGCAGCGTTAACAGCTAACTTCCAGCCAGATAATTGAGACAATAACTGTGAAAAATACTCCATCTTGTTATAAGAACACAGTATACAGACAACAAAATCCAACTTTTTCACGCCAAAAAATTAAAATGCAAAAAAGTTATGGCAAAATATTGAATATCAGATATCAAATTACATATTTAATGGAGCATAAGGGGTGTTTTTCTTTTTTAAACTGAGAAGCGTTAAAGGTTAAAACCACTGAAACATTGGCACCAAAGGAGACTAGTGCTAATTTTGTTCAAGAGATCACAGAAAGAATTTCACCAATAGAGCAAGAAGTTGATGACCAAGATATTTCTAGTGATAGCTATGAATTTATTGTCAGAAAGTGACAATGAAGAAAATCTTGTTATGTATAACTCATATTATTTTGCTAACACTTACTAACTGATAAGCTTTAATGCATCAAGAAATCATCAAATTACCCTGCCTATTCAACAAAGATAATGCTCTATATTTATTATATAATTAATGAAAATTAATTATCATAATCTAATAAATTCTATCACTAAATAGCAGGTTAAACATATAAAAACATTTATTAGTTGAAACATTTTCAGTAAACACTATCATCAGCATTATTCTAATAATTACATAACTTATTCCAAAATATTACAATATATAGATTAGATATCTCTAATAACCATGGAATAGTCATTGTTAAGCATTCTAAAATTCAAAGAAAATCATAATCCATAATGACAGTAATAAAATTTATATGTAAATTACTAGCAGACCCATGCCTGGCGTTGCTTGGATAGTTCATGGCATTGTACTTAAGTTTCTCTTTCTCTTAAATTATAACCTTTTATATGATCTTCAGGATTTTCTTCAATGCATTTTGAAAATCTTTCCCGTATAGATACTTTTTTCTATTTGAAACATGTGTCTTTTTGAATGTTCACTTATTTATCTTTCTTTCTCTATTAGAATTCTGTCGATTTGCTCGATCTTCTCTAATGTTTTATTTTTTCGAATTAAATGCAATCTTTTAGCAGGAGGAGTTAATCTACTTAAAGAGTTCCCTCTTTTTCATGGCACTATGAAATTTATACAACTGTACAATATACGAAAACTTTATATCAAAACATGTGAAACGATATAGTCTCAAACAAAGAGAATCAAGAAATACATGAATTAATCTCAAATACAGTTTTTATTATGTAGAAGAAACTTACATTAGTGAAAATCATAATAATCACAGATTAAAAAATGCTGATAGATTAAATAACAAATCTATAGTCTCATAAATAATTCAAAAATTTTTATAAAATTCCATTATTGTAAGTCAAATTGTTGCATTGTTATTGCAATGACTGTTTCGTTTCTCTACACGTGGTAATGATAGTGATGATCTTAAGGGGCATTATAGTTGTCGGCATGAAAGAAAAAGGAAAATGGTGCATGCATGTTGTATGTCCTTATAGACTGCAGTGATCTGGATTTACCCAGAGTTCCTCTTACTAAACCATAAAGCGTCTACTTGTGATTGTAGTATGTTCCTTCAAGGAAAAACTTTAAATAGTCAAGCTTGAACGATTATTTTTAATGTTTTTAATTATCTAAAGGAAAGCAAATATGGAGATAGTAACGATGCAATTATTAAAGAGACCAGCGAAGCAACAGGCATATCATATTCAAGAAACCAGCAAAGCAACAGGCGTATCATATTCAACCTGTCGAAGAATAATTATTGACAGAACTACAGTGAATTCGGAAGAAATAATTCAAACCCCAGGTAAAAAAACGACCAAGGATATCCACATTAATTGATGTCGACGAATTTGATCTTTCTGTTATTCGGGCAATTGAGTCAGAAATTTTCAGAGAAAATAAATATCCAACCGTACCGGAAATTTTTAGTATGTGTAAGAGAGAAAATTAACTACGAAGGAAGCGAAAAATTGCTTCGTTGAATAATGAAAAATAAACTTCACTTCAAATATGGCAAGATTGATAACAGATCGTTTTTCATCCTTTCAAATGATAATTTACTTTATATAATACATTTTTATATATATACATGTGCAATCTTTATGAAATAAAAAGTGGAAGCATGTAAAAATGGCACGATTCTAGCATGATTTTTCATATGGTTTATTGTATTATTTTTGCTGATTTTTTTAGGTTTGGAACCAATCTTCTATTTTTCCATAGATACTGTATATTTTTTACACATTCTTTGAGAACGTATCTATCATATAAAAACAGAATTGGGTGTACTGTCTTAATTAGAAACCTTGAATGGACATAATTTACATATGCTGACAAAACCAAAATTGCATTATTATGCTTTTCAATCTCATTTTGATTTTTCTGATTTTATAACAGATAATGGAGTTTTTGTTATAAATCCAGTCATAATATATTGTATAACTATATACATGGATTGAAATGTCTTTTTATGAATATTTAATATTTATTTATTGCAATTAAGGTTCATATTTTTGATGGTTCATATTTGAAAAAACTTGCAAACTGAGAACTTCTTATATAATGTCCTAATAAAGATTGATAGTGAAAAATACAAAATAATTGAGCATTTCAAATTTCTGACAAATCTGATTTATGATCTTGAGGTTTGAACTGAATCCCATCATAAATCAAGGACTACTTGTACAATGGTCATAAAAAATAGTATGTATACCCAATAATATTCAAAAATTTTAAAAGATTAATTGTTAAAACCAAACAAAATAATAAGTAACAATATTAATTCCATTAACACATTGGTGGTGGTGCAACAACACAAAGTTATTAGAAATTTCATATCAGAAGTACAGGCTTTGATGAACTGTCAGCAGTAATTGGCTTAAAATCAATTAATTTTTCCTCCTGGTTTTGGCAAACAATATTTTTTTTTCATGATTTTAATTTAAATGAAATTCTGCACATAAAATTTATGTCCATCAAGATGGACTGCAATTCTTCTCTAGTAGAATATGGCATTTACTATTAATTAAAACATTGTTTCCTTCATATATACAAAAACAAAATTAAATTAGCCTTAAATATATTCTATGAGAAAACTATTGCAATCCTTAAATGTTTGGGGAATAAATATCCTAAAACTTTTTCAGAATATTTAGAGAAAGAAATTTTCTTAGAAATTATATGTAATTGGTGAAAATAATTGATGTTAAATGTGCGTTAGAAGTAACTGATTTATAGATATCCTATTAAGATGAATATAAAATTACAAATTAATTTTAAAAAATGCTATTGTAGGTGAAACATTGGAAATTGTGTCATTAAGCATCTGATTTTTTACTTCACAAATATTTAATGCTTCAATAAATACACAATCAATGAATATTGATTGAATACACAATCAAAATGAATTCAATTCATTTTGTACATTTAATTTTAAAGCGATAATCTATAAAGCAGATTTTTGTTACTATCATTAATTGAACAAATTATTTTATAAGAAATATGCAATTAATGGAATGTGAGAAAAAATTGAGATTTAAAGAAACTATAACCATGTTGATAAAAGCAAGTTTTTAAAAATTTCACTTTACTTGACAAATTTAAAAAACAAAAAAAGAACTTTGCAAAGTTCCTTTGTTTTTTAAATTTGTCAAGATATTTTAGTAAAAATATAGATATTAGTCTTTTTATAGTGCCTTAGAAACTTAGAAATTGACACACAACTTGTTGTATTGTATGTGTAGTTTACTGATGATGGATTAAATTTTATTGTTTGAATTGTATATTAATTGTCACAAACATGAATACCAATGAATTTTGTTATTATTTTTTGTGTTAATATAAGATTGGGAACACTCCCTCACGCCATTCTTTTCTCACTGGAATGATACTTTAATGAATTGTAAACAATTAACAATCTCTAAACAATTGTTAAAACTTTAAAATTGATTATATAAGTTTTTATTTTAATATTATAATGTATAAAATTATATTAGATATAATTTTTAATGCTAATTGCTTTAATTATATAAATTATTATTTTTGACAATATTATTGTAATTTTAATTTCTATATTATTTTAATTGTTGGGATTGTAGATGAATGAAGTTACAAAAGTCTATAAGTAATTTGAATATTGTAAGAATATACCAAGATATTTCCTATTAATTTATCCCTCATTTTAACATCTGCTAGAATAATACTGTTAACATTGTCTAGAAATAAATTTGATAGAATTAACAAAATAATAAATATTTAACTAGCAAGAAAGGATAAATTGGCTTAAATTTTTTAGATTTATTTTATGGGAATTCCTCCATTTTGGAATGGGAAAGGTCAATTTTTTGTAGACAAAACACTCATAAACCATACCTTTATAGATAAATTCAAGATTCATATTACAACAAATTAAATGACTGAGGTTATCCAATCATGAGAAAATAATAGTAATAAAAAGTTCATTTGACAAGTTTTCCATCACCAGTTAGGATTAAGAGGAGGTTTGATGCTGTTCATTTGGAAAATGAGCATGGATTCAAACTTCTCAACATTTTGATTGGTTGAATGGGAAACAATGATTTGAAAAGATTGAGAAGTAAAAATAATCAGCAGTTGCTTTCTATCCAGCAAAAATAAAAGCCTTCTGCTTTTATGTTTGCTTTCAGCTTGTTATCCTAGAGAATCGACAGTTCCCTCTGTCCTCCACCTGATGTGCAGGGTTAGCCCTGCTGTCTGCTGGGTAAGGTAGCAACTCCCTTTCTATCTTTACTAATCTGCCAAAATTGTTAAATTATAATTATGGATATGTTTAACAGATGAAGATAGTCCATTACAGTAAAAGAGCAATGTCACTTATACAGGTATGTTTATGGGTCCGAGAAGTTAAATTAAACCCCCCATTAGGTTACTTATAGGTTGAGTTTAATAATAATATGTTTAGTTGATTTTACTTTTAATTGAAAATGTTGAATATTAGATTTGATATCTTTTTTTTGTTATGTACATATTTATTTATTTATATAATAAATTTTAGAATTATTTGTATTAAAGATTGTTTGTCTATTAATCCCTCACTCTCTTCATCCCTCTGGACTTCTTGCATCCTTATTCCCGTGACTTTTTGCCTCCGTATGCTGGAGCATCACCACAAAAACTGCTCCTGGTGTCAGAACATCCTGATGTTTCCACAATCGTGATGAAAAAGAAAAATTTTTATAACAGTAAAAAGTTATTGCTTGGCCAAACCAGCGGAACCTCGCATTCATTAAATAAGCTTGTTAATGTGTGTTAATTTTGTTTGCTGAACCAGGATTTTGTTTATTATGAATCTTAGAAATTGGCTTTCTTTTGGAAAATGATATCAATAATTATCTATATAGTAAGTTAGAAAAGAAATTTCACTTCAAAATTATAGCAGTTGTATATTTTCTTTGGGAGTTACAGAAACCTTGAATTAAATGAAAATATATTATTTGAACTTATAAATGAACTTAGCATAGTAGCACTCTAGTATATATAATTTTACTTATTATATATACTACAAAAGCTATTGCTATTGCTTGGTTTGTTTTACACAAAAATTCTTCACAATAAAGTGAATATATTTCTTAGTACATTACATCAACTAACTCTAATTCATAAAATGCTGTATTAAATTATATTACATAATTTGTTGCATTAAAAGTAATCAATATTTCAGCTGAAATTCAAATCTACTTTCTTTCTCTTTCAGAATAATATTTGTATAACAAGGATTTAAGATTAAAATTATAAAATATTAATTTAGATCATGTAAAATAATGCTGAATATTTTAGTAAAAAAACAAAATGATGTTAAAACAACAAAAAATATAATAGATAGGAAATTATAAAATTGAAACTTGTTTAAATATTATTGCTAGTTACTTGTTACATTCTATTATTGCTTACATTTAATTTAATTTTCTATATTTGCTGTATGCATATCTCATTTAACTACAATTATTATAAATTATTTATTCATTATTCCATTCATATTATTATTTTAATTAACTTTATATGTTTATGATTAATTTTAACATTATATCCATGTGATTTCATAATTTGAATGTATTTTTCATTTTTGTTTAATATTATAACATAATAATTTTTTTTCTTGTAAATATTTGTAAAATATTGATTTGTGAATGAGCATGTATTGTTTAGCAAATAAAATATTAACCACATTCTCAATAGATTTAAACTATGTACAGCAATACCTCGCATAGTCCGGTTAATTGGTTCCTCTTTCTTACTGGACTAATTGAAGCTGGACTGTTTGAGATACGCAATTTATGGGGAAAATTATAATTGGTTCCAAAAAATTTTCGATTTGCTCATGTTTTTTAAATTGTAAATTCTTACATTAATAATTACTTCTTTACGCATTATGCACATTACAGTAGAAGGGGGCAGAAAGTGGGTCCAGGCTGAAAAATACAAATAAATAAAGAGGGCTCACCTGGCAGGTGAACACTTTCACTTTCTCCAAGTCAGCCACTTGGTGCCATTCCAAATGCAGAGCAATGCTCCGAATAAGGGTACGGCCTGGCTGGTAAGCGACAGAGAGAGTCTTCTGTAGCTGGCAATAAAAGTCAATTTCAAACATACAGGTTTTCGTTGAACTGGCCAGATTAACGTAAAGTGATTTTGTTTGAATTCTGAGTGAGTCGTTCAAGTGCTCAGAATTCAAACGAGTTTAATTTTGAGCGACAAACAGAGGCGACAAGTCTGTTCTTATGGAACTTAAGTAATGAATTCCAGTAGCATTAAAAGAGAACTTTTGATTTCAGAAGTTCAAAGCACACCCATATTATGGCAAGACAGTTACAATTTGGCATTGAACCAGACTTACATTTTCTTTTAGCATTCATGATTGTTAATAAAACATTTAAGTCACAAAATTATCAAATGTGGAATTATAATTTAAAAATTATACAAATGATCAAGTAATTCATGTATGCACTTGAGAGTAGGTACTATAACAAATGTTGTTAAGATAAATTTGGCAACATGGAGCAGCTGCCTGCTTGTCAAATAGTGGCTCTTTGAGTCATATATAAGTAGTAAATAGCAAAGCACACTTACATTTCATATTTATTCTAAAAAAATAAAGGAAATTATTAATAATTACAATCTGGACTATAGTGAAGCCCAGATTATGTGAGGTATTGCTGTATAATGTAATTTAACAAAAATTTTTACTCAATTGCTTGTCATGTACACTCCATATAAGTGTGTCACTTGATCTATCAAAAATATCAAATAATAGCAGATAAATATTTAATAATATGGAGTAATGTGCAAAATTACTTAATTTTATCTGCTTTGAAATGAATTTTACTATTAAAAATATATTTTATGAATAAGGATGGACTAAAGTAGTTCCAGATATTTACAATACAATTACAAAAAAATTTTCCAAAATTTGTGATGAACCTTACAGTTTGAGCTTTACCAGCAACATAAGTATATCCTCTACCTGTAACTCATTCCTTAATCTTACTGCTCGTTAGCAGGATTAGGAATAAAATTAAGGAAAATAGCATTCAACTGAAATATTTTCATGAGAGATTTTGGTTCAGTGCTATAATTTTAAAATCTAAGTACCTTAAGTACTATAATGCAGTAGAGAAGAATTCTATAAACAATATTTATTAAAAAACTAACGTTTTCAGCTTTTTATCACCATCTTCAGGTTCTTAATTCTAAATACAAATTTCAAAATTCTTAATGGTTTTAGAGAACATTCAGAGTTCTAAAAATTTAAACCGTAACAATATTGAAGAGGATTTTAGTGAAGAAATTGATTATATTATTAAAGTGGGAGAACAGCATGGTTATACGAAATCCTTTATTTGGAACTTATATAGTTCTATGAAGAGAAGCATGGCCTTGAACGATAGTAATGTTGGGAATACACTTATTACCCAAAGGGTCAATGATACAACAGATGGTTACATGCCAATACCACATGGTTTAAGAAGATATAATTTTATAAAAAACTTAGCAAAGAAAGAAAATAAGAGATTAACAAGCAGGAGACCACCCACTGTCTTTAATCTGTTAAGGAATGAAAAGGACCCACTAAATGAATATAAAAAAAAAGGGGTATACAAGATACTAGTGGAGAATATGGAAATGCAATAGCACTCAATGTATATAGGTGTAACTTCAAGAACACTGAAACAAAGGTTGGTAGAGCACAAAAGAGATATTAAAACAGGTAAGTTAAATACAAGGTTAGCTGTTGATGCATACACAAATGATACAAAAGTACACTGGGAAGACGCTAAGGTGATAAGACAGGTTAAGAAGAAAACACACGCATTTACAGCAGAAACATTGGAGATAGTAAAAAGGCAGAGTAAAGAGAATTTATTAAACGAAAAAATAACAGAGCTACCTAAGGCATGGAAGTATGCCATAGAGAACTTACAATAGTTTTAATTTTATGTATATATTGTAGAATGGACTGATATCTTTATGTATTTTTTATTTTTATTAGATTTTATTGTTTTCTTTTTTATTTGTATTCTACTAATTCCTTAACCATTATGTAGAAAACTTAGTAACCATGGTAACATTTTTGTATTGTTTTATATTATATCAATATTGTTATGGTTTAAATTTTTAGAACTCTGAATGTTCTCTGAAATCATTACGCATTTTGAAATTTGTATTTAGAATTAAGAACCTGAAGATGGCAATAAAAAGCCAAAAACGTTAGTTCTTTAATAAATATTGTTTATAGAATTCTTCTCTACTGCATTATAGTGCTTGAGTTACTTAGATTTTAGTAAAGAGTTAAGGCAGGTTGGAATTATGCTATAATTTTAAGAATCAATTACAGGGAGGTCCTCAATTTATGAAGGCAGGTAGTTGGAATTATGCTATAATTTTAAGAATCAATTACAGGGAGGTCCTCAATTTATGATGGTAATTATTTATGATGAAAATTCATACTTACAATGGCCACCATCAATAATTTTGAAATACTTGCAACCAGTCAATTGGATGACTGAGTAGGATCAGAGTGGAAACATACTGTGCATCCATCATGAAGAATTCTTGTTTAATTGAGAGCTCCATACTTGTAGATTTTTGCTGACAAGTTCAAGCCTGGTCTATTCAATCTTATCTTTCATCTAATTTGCCAACTTTATCCAGGTAGGTAGCCTATGGTGAACAGTGGAATGCCACACCAATCAGTATCAAACAAGAAGGAAAGCAGTGCATAACTCAATAGAAAAAAATAGCAGTTGCAATCTTCAAATGCTTTTTTAATTAAATATTTTTGTTTTAATTCAAGAATGTTTCCTGAAATGTCTGCAAGCAAATCAGATATAATAAAGTAATTCCATTTATTGAGATCTATCCAAATCTACCTGGGACTGAGCTTGGATCCCTTGCCTCATAATATTTTATTGACGGTCTGACCTGAGTATCAATCTATCTACTATAAAGTCCTGCTGATTCTACCACATAATAGACAATTCATATGTTAGGCCTAGAATGGATTCCATTATGTAAATAATCATTTAATGATTGGGAAATGATATTAAAAAATAATTACTTATTTTTTCAACTTGGACATACAAATATAACATACGATCATCTTTGCTTTTATCTAATATTTTTTTTTAGTTTTACTTATATAAAAGTATTGATAAATACGAGCTGTATGTTTTCTTCATTTTATAGAATTCAATTATTGTACTATACAATTTGAAAGCAAATTGAATAAAGCAATATTGAATCAGAATAAAGCAAATTGAATATTCTGAGTTTTGGTGGTAAGGAACTTAACCTCCATTTATAATATTGTGCCAATGGGAAATGTTGTTCAGATATATAAAGGATTTGAACTGTCATTGAAATTTTCTAATACCATCCCCATCATAAATCAGGACCCCCTGCATGCTGTAATAACGTATGTTCCTTAACATATATATTATTTGTGTATTATTTTTCTAAAGTATGATTGTAATATAATAAATAAATTCATTAGTATCTAAGAAAATTTGAAAATTTTTTATAAACATAAATATTCTTGAATTATTATTTTGAAATAATTTACCTTGAAAACCATTAAAATGGCCAAATGTTTTATTTTCATTTTCACTAATGGTTAAATTATCATCCTTATCTAAGAGCATCTGTTCTATGACAATTAATACATTATTTGATGTATTTGATACTATGAATCCATACCAATCCACCCCAGAGTCAACAGAACCATCATGACCAACTTGAATTTTACCACTTTTTTCAGTATAATCTGTAAAAAAAAGGAAAAAGTTTAAATATGCTACTTTATAAATATCATATTTATATATTATTGCTAATATCATTAAAAAATTACTTAAACTTCAATTTTAATACAGTTTGTATATCTAAAAATACACACATACACAATTTAATACTAAATTTTATTCACAGGTATTCCATTTATCTTCTCTCTTCTGTAATACTTATGAAATTAAAATAAATATTTAAATACAGGAAGTTCTTGGTTTACAAATTTCCAGATCTGTGAGGTTTTTCCAAATATGAAATATCAAAGTTCTTGGTTTACAAATTTCCAGATCTGTGAGGTTTTTCCAAATATGAAATATCAAAATATTGAAAATATGAACCTTAATTGCAATAAATAAAAGCTAAACATTCATAAAAAACAATTTCAAATCATATATATAGCTATAGAATATAGTATGACTGGAATTTTAGCAAAAACTTTGTTGTCTGCTATGAAATCAAAATGGCAGGCAAAAAGTAGTGCACTCTGGTTTTATTGGCATATTATGTAAATAACAATAGTGCAACATAATAGTTCATCTGCTTATTTATCAATAATAATGAAGAATAAAAATTATTTAACATTTATATGACATTAAATCAAACATGCCTTTAAAATCAAGCAAATTATAATAATAAAAAATTATATAATTTATTTATTATTAGAATTTGCTTGATTTTAAAGGTTACATTTTCATTTCTTTAGATAAATAAATCATTGTACAATCATAAACTAGTGATTTTGTTGGACTTTACTTAATTTTGCTGTTGTCAAATTGCACTGCTGAGTTACAAAACTAAATTGCTTAAATAATTCTAAACTAGCCAAACTTCCCCCAGCGGTTTATTTTTGAATTAACTGCCAAATTAATAATTATTTTAAATTTACGTAGAGTGCCACCATCTATCGGATTAATAATTATTAATTTAAATTTAGGCTAAGAAGGTGGCACCATCTATTATTTAATAATTGAACTTTAATTTTTACTAATTTCCTGAAATTAAAAATTTGTCTTTGCCTGAAATTGAATCCGGGATTTTGGGTTATCGTCCAACGCCTTACCAGCTAGACTACCAAGGCTCCGGCAGAACTTCAATTTCGGGATGTATATAATTTAGGGATTATCGGACTTACGCCGACACTAGTCTCCCGGACGGGCTAGACCTAGCCCTCTATGGCAAATCCGGGCAGACAGACTTGGCTCAAGTCAGATAACTAATCATAATCTTCAATTTACTAGGGGATTTATGCAATTCAAATAATTCAAAACTAGCCAAAGTTCCCCCAGTGGTTTATTTTTGAATTAACTGCCAAATTAATAATTATTTTAAATCTGACTTGAGCCAAGTCTGTCTGCCCGGATTTGCCATAGAGGGCCCGTGGCCAGGTCTAGCCTGTCCGGGAGCACTGGTGTTGGCATAAGTCTGATAATCTCTAAATTATATACATCCTGAAATTGAAAATCTGCCAGAGCCTTGGTAGTCTAGCTGGTAAGGCGTCGGGACGGTAACCCGAAGTCCCTGGTTTGATTCCGGGCCAAGGCAAATTTTTAATTTTGGGAAATTAGTAAAAATTAAAGTTCAATTATTAAATTAATAATTTAAGCCTAAATTTAAATTAATAATTATTAATCCGATAGATGGTGGCATCATAGCGTAAATTTAAAATTATTATTAATTTGGCATTAAATTCAAAAATAAACCGCTGGGGAAAGTTTGGCTAGTTTAGAATTATTTGAATTGCGTAAATCCCCTAGTAAATTGAAGATTATGATAAATTGCTTAAGTTCATTAAATATGAGATGTGATCAATATATAATTGGACTGGCTTTAAATATATCTTAGTTATTAAAAAATTGCATTTTGGGGTCCATCACCTTCAAAAACATCTACATCAATACAGAGAATTCAGCATTTCTACCAGGTTTACAAAAGCCCCCACAAAGTCTTCTTTCTTAGGCCAGTAGCAAACTAATCGACCAGGTTGCTTATGATATGAAGTTATTAGGCATAAACAAGTTGCTAGAGTGACCTATCCAGCAGACATGCGTAAATGAAATATAGTGACATTTGCAATCGACCAATTAACTTAGACTTCCTTTCTCTTGCACTGCCTCCTCGTTTGTTGACATCATGGCAGACAAAGAGATCAAAGACAATATCTTGTTAGCAATATGTGTCACTATTTGCATGGAAGAAGGCAGTGAGGACATGACAGAAAATGGATTTGATGTCATGAGGAGAGAGGAACCATGAATACACACTGGTTCAAGAGCTGCATCTCGAAAATGTTTCATCATATCGGTATTTAAGATTATTTTAATTAATAAAAATGCTTCAAATAAAATCTTTTGACTTCCATATGATATAGTTATTTCATAATATTACGATAATAATATCATATTACATTACATTTGTTCAATAATTGTGACTCCATTTTTGCTCGTTCAAATGAAATTAGCAGACTTTCTATTTGTCATTCTTTGTACATGATCATCGGCACTTGGTCGTTAAAAATATCAAACAGGATTGATAAACCTATGGTCGCCAGTCACACCTCTATTGATGATGCAAAATGACGAAGTATCGATGAAGTGCTGATGAATGGTCTCTGCTCGAGCGTCAGCACTGGTCAGGTTGCGCACACATTGCCTAGTTTGCTACAGGCCTTAAGCTGGTCAGCACCATCTGCGATTCAGCTTCAATCTCTTCTACCATCTCAAATGTTGCCACTTGAGCTTCAATTTCATTTTTGGGAATAAAAAGAATCACATAGAACTAAATCCGGTGAATAGGGAGGGTGTGGAATGAGAGTCATGGTATTGAATGTCAAAAATTCAAGAGTTTTTAATTGATGAGTGCACAAGTGCATTGTCATGGTGGAGAAGCCAGTTTTGTACTTAAGCCACAATTCTGGCTCCAAATAACTTTCCAATCATGCCACAAACTTCTCTGATATATAATTGCAGATTTTTACAAATAATTCTCTAAATTTCAGCGATATTTTTGGCAGTTGTGCTGGTATGGGGATGTCCTGGTATCTCATCATCCTTGAGTGACATTTGGCCATTTTTAAAACATTGAATACCATTCATAACATTGAGTTTGATTCATGGTTTCATCACCATAAACTTAGCAAAACTTTGCAAGAGTCTCAGATGATGTTTTTTCCTAGTTTTAAACAAAATTTGATGTTCACTAACTGCTCAGATTTTGCATTCATCTTGGCAATTGCAGAGATGAATGCAAAATTTCAAAACATGTGTTAACAAAATTCTTTGCAAAACAGATACAAATGCACACAGCACAAAGATTTTTTCCAGACTAAGTCACAAGGCTTAACAGTGTTGCAAGTATTAAGGCCGGTTCCCACTAGTGCGGAACCGCAACGGAAAATCCGCTGATGACGAAAATTTCCTAGTTACAAAATAATAAGTTTAGATAGAAGATATTTTATTAACTTACATGGCACAGGTAACGAAACTGTGTTAATTTCCATTTAAAATTCCTTTCATATGCTACTGGAACACCATAAGCACCATTTGGACTAAATTTAAAATATTAATAAATATTAATTATTTGTTCACTTAAATATATTAAAATAATAAATTCTGTAAACTTTCAGGTAATCCAATATTACAAAACATTATGAGGAACAAGAAATTGAGTCATAAATTCAAGCTGTTTACTACACACAAGTAACAAATACTATATGTTTTCCTGGAGTAGTAAATTACAGCAGTTAACAAAACAAAGAGAATGAAATTATGGAAATAATATTACTTTTAATTTCAAGAAGGAATCACTCAGAATAATAAACATAACATATGAAAGGAAAAATATATAATAATTCTTAAATACATAATAAATTGAAATAATATTTTTTCAATAATAAAAGCAAAAACAATTTATATTTCTATTATTATTTAGCATTTGGGTATATTTCATTTTTTATCTATCAATATAAAAATGTTTCATAATTTTTGCCTTTCTATAAAGAAAACATTTTTTCATAAAATTAAAATAAATGTTTTTGAATTTGCGATTTATTATTGTTATATTTATATTACTTATTATTCTTTTTAGTTTGATTCCATAGTTCAATTGAAGAATTAATTTCTTATTTTTCTTTAATATAAGAAGAATTTCTGGAAAGAATCTGTCTACTTTTATTACATCTGCCATTTTGGAATGTTTGAAAATATAAGATTAAAATTTATAGTCATTCTACATCTAACATTAGGAGTTCTAATCTCAATGATATTAAGATTAAAGCTCCTAGTATTAGATGTGATTTGCACACAGAATACAGATTTCTGTTTAATTTTGCTAAGGTTCATATAAATTTCTGATTAGGAATACTTTACTCCATTCCAGAATGAAATATGAATTAGAATTGTTCATCAGAACATTTCTCAGAACAATATTCAACATGACTATTATTAAATTTGGATTAAATTTACACGTTACTGCAATCTATTATGGCAAAGTTACTCAAATGGTAGTCTACAGACCAATAGCAAATCTGCAATGATCTACCTGGAAAGGAAAAATATTTTTGGTATTTTTACTTAATTTAAGGGTTAACTTACATTTAATGTCCTCTATTTCAAGAAATTAGAAATGACAAGTTATAGATCAGAACTATAGTCTTCTCAAGGAATTCACTTGTCATGTGATATAATCTATTATATAATATCATCACTGATCTGATTGAAGATCCAAAAGAGTTAAAGAATAGTCTCTTATCAATGATTTATAATTGTTGTCAAATTGATGATGACACTAATTATTTTATCTGTAAAGTAAAAATGTTATTGTGGGGTTCCCACACCAGGACCAGTGGCAAACTACAGGCTTTTGACCTTGAGTGGTAAATGGCGTGCTGCAGGTAAGAATGGGTAACAAGGTGACTCAATCAGCAGAGACAGAGACTTCATTGATATAAATTTTCAACTGCTTCTTTTATTCAAGAGAGAGATTACTAAAACATCTTCTCATAACAGAATAAGAGTGATACCTGGTATACAATTTCCACATGATGATGATATTCGATTAAAATTAGCAGATGCTGAGCACTGAAGGTCTCTAATCCAATTATGTGTTCAGTCTTTAGTCCAATTAGTTGACTGAAGAGAAGGATGTTGGCGACATGAAGATCTGGTCAGGAATACTGTTGGATTCCAGTGTTGTCTCATCCTACTCAGCTACAAAGTAAAAGGCGACCACTGGCTGGGTAATTGGTTCAGCTACTGGAGAAAACAGTTCCCAAGCAAACTTGCAAACCTGGAGAATGTTGAAAACAAACTGATGGGAATTGACAGAATAAACTGATCGACTCGAACTAGTTGAAGTAGTACATAGAACTGGCTAAAGAATCAATAGAAGAGCACATAAGACAAACAAACAATGTAGTAACACAGGAGCAGTAGTAGAAAATATGCCAATCGAGGGTGGTGCGGGATCTTAAACCCTTTTACTCATGACCTCTCTCTCACCCTTTTCCTGGGGAGAGGGCTAAGATGTTTACTTCTTGGAATGTTTGCTGAGCTAGGTGTCAGTTTCTTGACTATTCTGCTGACACCTGCACGTAAACTTCCTCTCCGATTTATTATTACTGGGAACAAAGATCCACAGATCGATAGAAATACAACTCGAGATGTCATCATATTTCTTTTCGCATTTGTTTTAACATCTCCTCTCCTTTCCTTGGAATTTGCTTGATATTGTCTCTGTTTGGGGGGGCTAATTCGTGGCCCTCACATTATACACTCATATATAAATGAGCCAAGCATGAGACTTGTAGAAATTATTAAAAAAAGCTTTTGCCCACTAGAGGCAATGAGGTGAGAAAGACTGAATACTGTCCAAATGACTTTCAGTTCTTTCTTGTGATATTGACAACTGGCTGGTTTTTTATATCTGAGTTTATATGTTTGTATTGTATAGAGGTAATAGACTAAATTATTATTTAATTTATTAATCAAAAGTAATAAATAAACTTTATTGGTATTTTTTGATTGATAATTAAATAAATTTTCATTATTAATTTGATTGTTGCTTTATTATTGTTTCAATAAAGCTTTTTACACTTTTTTAAATGTTTTGGATTCAATAAATCATTTTTATTATTTAAATTTATTTGTTATTGAATTCCTTCAATTTACTAGTTAAAAGTGAACTAATGTTATTTAGTTCTAACACTTTTTTGTTATTTTAACAATTTTTGAAGTTCCAGTTGTGTTTTGTCAAGTTAGTGTTAGATTAAGATTTGTTAGTTAAGTTCACTTTTGGAATTTATTTTTGGTAAACCTGATTAGGCAGGATTCTAGAATCAAAAACGTATTAGGTATTATTGTTAATTATTGATAGTTTTGAATATTGTGACTTTGCAAAATGAAGAAAGTATCATAAGCATAGGCATCTTATAGCAAGTTAGCAATGCTACACCAGTCCCTAGGACATTAGAGAAACTATTTATTTATCATATCAGATAATTTGAAAAAATTATTGCATTAAAAATTAAGCCTAGCACAAACTATTTACAGTATATGGAATCAATATTAATATCATAATAAAAGAAGAAATATTAACATGCAATAAGACATTATCTTCTGTAAATATTATTTAAATGAAATTCACATACCATATATACTTGAATATAAGCCGACACCTAACTTCAGAGATTGAAAATTGGTAAAAATGTGAAACCCATGTATGAGCCTATCCTGCCGACATTAGCGGTTAAAATTCGATAAAAATTTGAAAATTATAAATTAGGTGATCTTTGATTTTTAGTTACTGATATATTAATGTCATTTGCCAAAATAACTATTTTATTGAAACTTTAAATATATATACAGGGTGCGTCAGCTAAATCCAGACAAATTTCAAATTGAAT
>AYEL01033712.1:0-81543 GCA_000484575.1 Olivierus martensii
ATAATGAATAATTTTATAATAATTTTCTAGTTTGTTCTAAACATATTTTTTTACAAATTAATGATAAAAATTAGAAGAAAAAAAAATATATATATTCTGTACTTTAAAATATTTTCTGTCTGCTCCTAATTATTACTAAAGGGTGTGTGAGTTTTTGAAGATTTTTATGGGAATTTATTTAAACAAATCTAAAATTTTTAATGAAAAACAATTAAAATTTATTATATATAATTAACCATTTATATAGGAAGGCCCCATTAGCTTGATGATTATATTCTTCACATTTTTATCCTACTAAAACAGGATTGAATGCAATAATTTATAATAAAAAATTTTTGGTAACGTTTAGAATGCATCCTTAATACAGAATATATTTGCAGAGAAGAGGAGTTACCAATTTTCTGGTGCCTAGTGCTAGGCAGTTAACTTGTTTAGCAATGGCAGCGAAGTGAATGCAGCAATAATGGCGATTATTGTTTAATAAACTGCTATTACAGATGTAAATGTATTGAGATACACGCAATCATAAGAGGGCCTAAACAGTTTAAGAGAGTTAGGGTCAGGTCCACGGGTGCCGACGGCCCGATAGAGAGTCTGGGCCCAAATCCCTTTACCTGCCAAGCAGCATATCTCCGCACGCCACTCCCTTCCCTTCCGGCTAATCCTCACCCGTCCGGGAAAGGGGATTAAATTCTGACGTCGACCAGAGTCGACGACGTAAACTTTCTCCGCTTCCCCCTTTCTCCGTCTTTCTCCTCCTCCTCCCGCGCATCTGTCTCGGACCCGGTCCGGTAGATCAAAAATCCACATCGGACCGGCCAGATCACGTGACCGGATGTCTGCCACGCGCCGATAGCGTTATCAGTTGGGTGTAGGGCAGCAACCAGTCAGACAATGGACTTATTTATTGGTCGGAGGGACACGTGTTTTACACAGACCGGGTGACATCCGGCCCCTTTCTTATCTCTGTCGGGACATCCACGTCTGTCGTCTTATCGGAGGAAGCCACTTTCTCTCCTTTACCCCACCTCTCTAATAACGTGACAGGTGCCGCTTCTGGATTCTCCGTTCTGTCATATTTCTTCTTATGACTATTCTTTATGAAAGATTACTCTTCTATTATTACTATTATCCCGTTCCCCTCCCCCCTCGCGTCTTAAACCGGTCTAAAGCGGCTCCTGTAGCAGATTTGCATCGGAGGTAATTATTTTATTTTTTTTTATATTTTTAACGCCCTCCCCTTATTTTTCGGATAGCCCCAATACCACTTTCCATTTCTAAGTTGGTAAAGAGAAAGAGAGAGGAAGCACCCGGTGTAATTCCCACCGTCCTGACGCATTATCCGGCATATGACTTGACATTTTCCCTCGGTTATCTCTCGTCTAGAATGGAAAAAGCATCTGCATCCGGATATTGAGTCCGGAGGTGAGAGAAGAAAATGAATCCGAAATCGAAAAAAGAGCGCTTTTTCCTCTTGTCTTTCCCCCTGTAAATTTGCTTTCTCCTGCAGAACGCTCGACTAGCGTAGTAGGCCCAACCTATAGGGACTAGTAGTAGTAGTACAGTAGTAGTGTCTATCCCGAAACGCGCAACAAGCCGATGAAAATTCTGATAACTTTTTAGTGTAGGTGGGAAAAAAAAAATTCCAACTTTTTTTTTCCTTTTCCTCCTTTCCGCACTTCCTCTCTCTCCCTCTCCCGCTTTCTATTACTTTTCTTGGAATCTTGCATAGTGGGAGAAGTGCAGGTGCGTCCGGATCTCAGGGAAATTGGTCCAAAATTCCAGTATGGAATCTGTAGGGAAAAAATATATATATATATATATTGCATAAGATTAATGTTTTCTTTAATATAAATCAATTTGTTGCGTTTTTATAAAAAGAATTTAACCAATATTTTAAATCGAAAAATGTATTCAACAGTTTTTTTTTTTCCGTTTTTCCGTGTCGCTGTTTAAACTCTTATCGGCCTGCGTAATAGTTTTCCGACGCGTGTTTTTCGGTTTTGAATTTTTAAAAGTTTAAATCAACGCACCAATTAGCGGTCTAGAATTTTAAATTTTTAAAAGTTTAAATCAACGCACCAATTAGCGATCTAGAATTTTAAATCAACGCACCAATTAGCGGTCTAGAATTTAAATTTTGAATTTTTTTGATTTTTTTTTTTTTTATTAAATTTGGAGGTAGTTTGAGGTAGAACGATAAAACAAATTTTCTACCTTGTCACTCGGTTTATCACTTATTGATTAACGTGGAATTTGACACTTGCGGTGTCGGCTAGATTGATGTCGAAACGTTTTCTGGTATTTTTATCGGTGACGTAATTCTAATTAATGATCGTCATTGGTGGGGAGAGAGAGAGAGAGAGAGATTTAAAAGATTCCACGTGGCCAAACGATCATTTAGAGAGAGGAGATGCGCGACATTTTTAAACAATAAACTCAGGAATGTCGTATAAAACCGAATAAAGTTTTCGTATAACAATATGAATATTTATTTTATTTATTTTTTTAATTTCTCGTCTTATAAATATCGATATTAAAATTCAAATTATTATTCTCTCTCTTTTTTTTTTATCCGATTTTCGCTCATTCTCTTCCTTAATTTATTTAAAGGAGCGAGAAACCGCATTTCGGAAATAATTTGTGCGATAACGGCGAAACATTATTGAACCCTTTCTTAGCATTCCGTTGCCATGGCGACATCCCGAGCATTTCGGGAAGGATGCGGAAAAACGTGGAAAGAGATTGGCAACTACAATTTTCATATTACTTTTTTTGAGGATTATTGTTTTCGGAGGAGCAATGTGAGACATATCGGTGTGTGTGTTGCTTTTTTCCGTGAGTTTTTTTTTTACAACACTTGCTTTTTTTTCTCTCTCCTTCTCCATAAATCATTTTAGTGCCTCCCCTTCTGTTCCCTTCGCCAGAGATTTGACCCATCCGAAAATGTTGTGCCAACCTCATTTCGTAAACTTCCGAATTGAAGGGTCCCTACCTCCCCCCGTCCGCGCAGCTAACCCAATGTTTTTTACCTGTGGAAAAATCGGATTTGAACAGGTTTGATACCCAAGCGAGGTGTTCACGCAATTTTCTTGGTTTCATCCTAGTTTCTTCCTCCCTTTTTTCTCTTCCTTCTAACAATAGGATACGATAACAATATTTGGAAAATTCTTTAAAAAATTTTTTTTTTAAAGTAAATCCCGAAATTGCTTCTGCCCTTCCTGTTAAGTTTCCGATTTCTAATTTTATTTATCGATAGAAAACCCGTAAATCTGGCCAACTTTAAACCCGATAAAAACCTTAATAAAATTAAGAAAGAAAGTTAAAACGTCACAAATTAAATGCGTGACGGTAATGTAAATTTTTAAGTTACTCTCCTACATTCCTTCGTAATTTATATACACCGTAACGAAGAACATAAAAGGTACTAGGGCCTAGAAATTTATGTTTCCATGTTGCGCTGTTAACTTAACATATAAATCATAAAACTAAAACACGTGATCATAACTTAATATCATCCTAGATTAAAAATTTATATGGTATAATGTTTAATTGATGAGTGGACTGTGAAATTAATGGGTTAAAAGTACTTTGAGAATATTTTTATACTTCTGTGTAGTTGCCCGTGATCTGTTGTTGAAAGTTTCAAAGCTATCTAGCAACTGTTTACTATATATTCCCCCCTTCTTGCTGAAGTTTTTACTTTCTTTTTTTTTCCTTTTGAAATGTCGTCACGTCACGAGACTTGGGCAAGCTTATTTAAATTTTAAACGCTTGGCAAAATGCTCTTTCAATTTTTTTTCTTTTTTGGTTCCGTGATAGTAGCCTACAGACACGACTTACACCGATGTTGAATCACTTGTTTTTTCAATTGGGGAATTGCACCGGAAGTCCCCCTTCTCCTGTTTTTTTTTCTAAACGGCAAAATTCTGTGGAAAATATATTCCAAATTCTTCCTTTTCTCTATTTTGATTCGTAAAGAAATTAATTTTATATTTTAAAATTTTGGTTTTTTTTTTTACTTAATTACTGCTCTCTCTATTGGTTAATTCAAATTTGAAAACGACCAAGCGGATTAAAGATCGATTTCGAAATTTGAATTTAACGATTGTCTATTGGTTAGCGGACAAATTAATTACCGACGCGTCGGCCGGATATTTAAAAATTAAACTTCCCGATTGGTTAATAATTTATGGGTAATGGCGTCGGAATGATTGCTGTTATCTATTATCTCCCGATATGCATTTTTAAACTAATCACAAAGATGTTATATAATCATTAAAAAGAAAGCATTAAAAATGCGATTTGATCTCGATTTACTAAATAAAAAAAATGCAATTTCGCGATTTGTATCGCCGGAATACGCGGTTGATATTTTAAAAATTCGCAGAATGCTTTTGGATGGGAGACTCCATATGTTATAATTTCACTTTATGATTGTCTAAATGTGTAAAATATTTTAATCAAAAATTTAGGGAGTTAGATAGTTTGCGTGAATCATAAAACAAAATTAGATTGACACTAAGTTATTGAGAGGTGAGCTACAGAGCTAAGTTACAGAGAGGTAAGCTATAGAGCTAAGTTACAGAGAGCAAAGTACAGAGATGTAAGCTATAGAGCTCAGTTACAGAGAGCGAAGTACAGAGATGTAAGCTATAGAGCTAAGTTACAGAGAGCGAAGTACAGAGATGTAAGCTATAGAGCTAAGTTACAGAAAGTAAGCTACAGAGCTAAGTTACACAGTGCTAAGCTAAGTTACAGAGAGATAAGCTATAGACCTAAGATACACAGAGAGCTAAGCTAAGTTACAGAGGTAATCTGTAGAGCGAAGCTACAGAGATGTAAGCTATAGAGCTCAGTTACACAGAGCTAAGCTAAATTACAGAGAACTAAGCTACAGAAGGCTAAATTACAGAGCTAAGCTAAGCTACAGAGACACTAAGCTACAGTTTCAAATGGAGAAATAAGAACAAAATTATATCATAGCCAACAAATTTTATATCGTTTAAATTGATTTTAATGAGTAAAAACCAGTAAAAATAGAAAAGAAAAAGTCAGACATAAAACAGGCCACTAAACAACGAAGCAAATAAGAAACATCGATATTATGGCAACCACATTTTGGAGAAGTGGGATTAGTCAGACTGTTTCCGTTAGATTATACGAATTTTTAATTATTCGACTAACGAAAAGATAAATATATAGCGATGGAAGCAAAAGGTGAATTTTGTAAAGTAAGCAGCCTTAAAATTCCAACTCGGAATATACTATCTAATTTTATTAATTAAATTGCAAAATTTGTGTTATTAATACACTTCCATAACGAAATTTCGCGAATTGCGTCAAAGAGATGGTAACTAATGGCATTCGTTCTAAAATGAATTTATTTCGACTATTTTTTGATGTGTAGTAGAACTCTGACCGAATAAATAATAATCCATTCACCTGCCGCAGAAAGACTGGGAATCGATACGGAACTGTCGCGGTACGAATCGGACATTTTGTCGCTAGACTCTTAACGTATTCAAAACTTCTATATCTCTATGGTAGAAATTACGAGTTACGCAATTAATTTTGGTGATACTGTTGGCCGAGTTACCTTTAGAAATTGGTCCCAGTTGCGTTACGTTTAGGATTATATTTAAGAATCACTCCGGAGACATAGACGAGAAGGAAAGGAATTGTATTGCATCCCTACTCGATTGTCGTTTCGTAAGAATGGTGACGTAAAATGTAGCCATTCTTACGTCAGGAACTGTAGGCTGGTATTGTAATTGTGTATTTCTGGACGCAGAACGGCGATAAATAATGGGGGAAATAATGTTAAAATGGGGAATAGAGGAAAACTGGGCGCGGAAAGACAGACGGGAGGGAATTTTTAAGGTAAGAGAAAAGGTCCAAATTAAAGAAGTTAGTGGCGGGAAAAGGTAATTACGCGGAGACGAGCGGCTTTACACCCGGCGGCCCCGTCACTAGGTGGGAAGCGAAAAGAAAATTTAGCCTCAGCCATTCGGCGCACGTTCAGGCTAAAACACTAAGCCAGCCGCGGCCGGAAGAGTCTCAGGTGCAGCGGCTAATCCGGGCTCAGATTGGAGAGCTGCGTTGTTTATACGTCGGCCGGGCAGACCCGAGACCAGATGGCCGCGGCGCCCACACCGTCGGCGCTATACAAGACGAGACTCCGGCCCATCTGCGGCCCCGAAGCCGGCTGTCCCTGGGCCGACTCCCTCGGGGACGTTCGATCGCCGCCGTCTCAGGTGCACCCGGCTTTAAAAAGACTCCCCTTCCATTAACAATTAAAACCCCGTGGTTAAAAACTTTCTCTGCGCCCTCTACATTCTTCGATAGATAAGACATTTTTGGCCTTTGTTATGCAACAATTCGCCACTCTTAAAATTAAAAATCCGTAGCGGGAAAAGATGACAAAACGTAAATTCGTAGGCCTGGGGCACCATTTATTAGAAGGAAATAGAAACTCCGACTGAAAACAGCACTTGGGCGCCCCGCCTCGGAGGTCAATGGCACTAATGAAGAGGTATATTTCGTCCTGGATTTTTCAATCAAATCTCTTGAATATGTGTGATCTCAGCCTCTCATTCTGCCCATCCCCAAGGATTAATGCCCATTTTTGGAAATATGAAAAAATAAACTATCTCGGTGACGCTAATTACTCCATTTGGTATTAAAGTGGATGGAAAAAAATGTTGGAAAAGTTCGATACGGGGCTGTCCTCATTTCTTATCCATTTATTGTCTTGACTCCCGAAATACCAGACAGTAGTAGTAACGGGACTACTACTGGCCTTCTTTAATTGGACCAGGCCATCTGTCCGGTTAGCTTGTGGACGGGAAACGTGGGCCCGGACGGTCGGTGGGTGGCGGACATCTAGAATACGCGTTTGGGATTAAAAGGAACTTCAGCTGCTACGTCTCCCGACTCGCACCTGCCGTTCCCCGTTCGGAACAGGTGATTCCGGCTGTGTCGTTCCAGCTGCGACACTCTCCGTTTTCTTGGCACCTCGACAAATTTTCCTCTCTTATCGAAGTTTTAATGCGGCCCGACCCATTCGCCTCTTCCAAATTATTATCTAAAACAAAAAAAAAGCACTTTTCGGTGGGTTAAGATGATGAAGGGTTTAAAATGGCGGCGAAATTAGCCAGATAGCGTCATCCTATTTATATACACATTGTATATATATTTAATAAATTAATAATTATCTGAAAATGCGGTGGAATTTGACCAAGAGGTTCGGTTTTTGGCGAAAAATTTTTAGTTTTCCTACTTATAGTCTATTAAAAACTTTAAGTTGGCTACGTCTTAAAATGATTTTTTTTTTTACTTCGCTACTGAACGAACTCGTATATTGTATAGAATGTGCATACTTGAATAATTCTACGTCTTAAAATGATTTTTTTTTTTTTACTTCGCTACTGAACGAACTCGTATATTGTATAGAATGTGCATACTTGAAAAAATGGTTGCGCTTCGTTTCTAATTAATAATTTATATATATTAAATGTTTAACTGGGTTCCAGAATACTTTTTACGCCTTTTAAATTATCGGTTAGTCCGATAATAGCCACCTTTCTGACCAATCGAATTAAGTAAATTATCTACCACCACCACCTCTCCACTTATCGTCTCCATCTGAGGCGGAAGTAAAAGAATGTAGACGATGGGCCGGCATACGACCTTTCACCTTCTATCCGTGTCAGTTAGAAATGTTATTTTATTATTATTATTTTAACTGTTAGAGTGTAATAAATGCTTCGAGAAGTATAAATGAATTTTTTTAAATTTTCTGATGCGTTTTTTTTCGAGTCAAGTATTGACTATACTCAAATTCTCACACGTTTCTTTCGATTTTTTTTCCTGTTTATGACTTTTATTTGAGAAACGAATTGCGGCGGAATATGCATACGAATGGTAATAACCAATTAGGTTACAAATGTCGCGTGCCATCCTTCCGATCCGTTGCTCCCTGCTCTTCCGGGACAAACGACGGAGCAGCTGAAGAATCCAGATGGCCGGAAGAAGAATGGAATTTTCGGTCAGATTCAAATTATCATAAAATACGCCTTACTTCTGTTATGCCACACTATTTTTTTGAAAGTCGAATTAACGCTTCCAGCTATGCAGTCCGACACTTCTTTCCAGTTGCAGTTGGATAAAAACCAATTAAAAGTTCTCCTAACGTGTATTTTACCCTCCAAAATTTTCTAGATTTTGACCACATTGCGTTCTGACACATTCTAGTTACGATAAATATCAGCCAATGCGAGTAGAAGATCACATTCTGATGAACATCATGAAGATCACACATTGGCTGATATTTATCAGAATGAGTGAAAGATCACATTATGATGAATATCATGAAGATCACATTCTGATGAATAGCGGCCAATGTGAGTGAAAGATCACATTATGATGAATATCGGCCAATATGAGTGAAAGATAACATTCTGATGAATATCGGCCAATATGAGTGAAAGATCACATTCTGATGAATATCAGCCAATGCGAGTGAAAGATCATATTCTGATGAATATCAGCCAATGTGAGTGAAAGCTCACATTCTGATGAATATCAGGAAGATCACATTCTGATGAATGTGAATTAAAGATCAGCCTAGTAGTACCATACTAGGCTGATCTTTAACTCCTATTTATTCGGATATTTATCGTGAAACACACTCGTTCTGTTACTACCTACTTCGACCAAAAAGGAAGATCACATTCTGATGAATGTGAGTTAAAAATCAGCCTAGTAGTACCATACTAGGCTGATCTTTAACTCCTAATTATTCGGATATTTATCGTGAAACACACTCGTTCTGTTACTACCTACTTCGACCAAAAAAGCATTTTTTTGGCTTTTCAGATGACGTCATCGGGTGGGGGGGGAGAGAGAGAGAGAGAAAAGTCGAAATGAATGACGTCATGGAGAGTAAAAAATTCATTAGGCAATTAGCTATAGTAAGGCGGGTGAATGATCTGTCGGCTTCTAAATCCAATGGCGGATTGTGCAGATGTTCCCGTAAAAATGACCGCTACACGCGTGCACCTCGTTGACAGCTCGGCCGTCGTACAAAGCGATTAGAACGTCAAAGTTAAAAGGGAATGAAAAAATATTAGCGGTAACTTAATATGTTATTGTCACCATTGTAATTCCATCGTTTAGATTTATATTAAGACTCGCTTATAACTTCTTCCGAAAAAAATACCAAATTAATTTTCCTCTCGATCGATAAATTCTTATAACGCCTAATATACCGTAGCTGTGTATTAATTGAGGTTCCACTCGAATTTTACAACTCAACTTTTTTTTGCGCGCTGTTTTACTCTTTTTTTTTAATAGATAGATAACTACTTTTTCCTTCTTCAGACATGATTTAATATCGATAGCGTATTTATCTCAATAAATTAATTTGCATTCGTTCGGGTTAATTTCTTTCGATAAATTTTTTTAATCGTAAGTACGTAATAATCCGGCACTTATAATGCCGCACTATTACGCACTTATAAGTGAGTCATAGTCCGGCATTATAAGTGCCGGATTATTACGCAGTTATGATTAAAAAATTATTGATAAATACGCTATCGACATAAGTGAGCCATAGTCCGGCACTTATAATGCCAGACTATGACTCACTTATAAGTGCGTAATAGTGCGGCATTATAAATGCCGGACTATTACGCACTGATATTAATAGTCCGGCATTAATCTTTCGAGTCGACAAACCTTTAAAAAGTAGGCAAAAAATTATAAATTGTCTGCTAGAAAGTATGTAGGTAATATTTTTACCTTTACGGGTTTTTATTTCGATCTACAACGTTACGAAATACACAAGACAATTCGCCATAAATGCACAGATTACATCTACAGATCTACATTCCAATTAGAGAACAAAAGTTACAAAAATGTTTATTTTCCCATTAAAATTCCAGACTATATATATTTGCCACTATCAGAAAAAAAAGATTACAACACTTTTTTCTTTAAATTCGTTTTTAATTTAAGAAAATATTTTGATAAAAACTTATCATTTTTAAATAGGCTAACCAATAAACGGAAGGGAGTGAGGGAGGGAGAAGGAAAAAAAAAATCTTACGATAATCCACCTACCGGCATTTTAATAGTAAATCGGCTCTTTTTACTTTCTCCTGTTAAAACGAGAGGAAAATTCTACCAACTTATCTCCTTCGGTGTGTCGAGGAAGTTAAGAAAAAAGTTCTTATTAACTTAGAAGCTTTCTTCAAATAATTGTCTGACAGATATATTTAATCGATAGCATTAAAGCCAGGCTGAATGGATATGTTTTCTTTAGTCCCGATTAAGCAGGCAAAGGGTAACGATCCTTACCTTTAAAGAACGGGGGGAAAGAATAAGTAAATTTATATCTGTATTGTTCGAATGGTCGTTGATGTTTTTTTCTCTCCCTATTTTTATTTTCCTCTCCTTCCAGACGTTATTCATCAAATTTCTAAAGGGAAAAAAAATCTCGCGCCAATTAGACCGTGCATTATCAAAATAAATGTTGGAATAAATCTTAATAAAAGGCTGCTGCACATTTTTGACAACTGCTAAACGCCAAATGGGGATGGGGAAAAAAATTATGTAAGAGCAGTATCGGTGTACGACAGTACTTCCTGTATATTCGAAGGACATTTGCACCTGGTTTAAGCGTTTTATAACGCAATGGCGATGATTGTGTCATTTATATTATATATGAACGTGTAATTAATTCGACTCGGTGGCCATCCAGGTGGCCTTTGCATTGTTTTTGAATAAGGAATGCTTCTTAATGGTCGTCGGCGCGAGTGTGGCCAAAGATATTGTTAATTTTAGTTTCCGAAATAAAAAAAACACTCTAACTGCACTTAAACCATATAAATTGTTAATTGTTTGCAAGTTAAGACATGATTTGTGTTTATTCCAAAAGTCCTTTCACTAATCAACGGGCAGATTTGCTTGTCAGTTTCCTTTATCGTCATTTTAATGTCAATTTCCTCCCCCGTATATTCGGAGGCTTCCGTTTCCATGTCAGATTCACTCCTTGTATACTTAGGCGACTTCAGTTTTATTGTAATGTTCTTCTACATTTGGGTTTCTTTTCTGATGCACTAAGGCCCTATATATCATTTCCCTACCGTATTCTTGCATTTTGCTATTTTCCCCGACCAAAATGGTGGATTCCGGTCCAATTATAAGCTTAAAACGGAGGAATAATTCGAGGAAAAGTATCAAAAGAAAACTACAAAGCTATAGATAGATTGATTGGAAAAGGCGTTGGTTATATCCATCGGCTCATCAATCCGAGGACCAATGATCCTAGATTTACGTAACACCTGCTCACACTCGGACGGAAGAATCGAAGTAGGATTAATGAGTAGAGATGGCCTTTTCCTATTTCCACTTTTGCCATCTGCCCCCTGGCGCTGTTGGTTTTTGACAATTACATTCGACAGAACCCATCTGTCCCACTTAATTAATCGACACTCTTAAGAAGGGACTTTATACGTAAGAAAATCATTAAGTGAGGGGGTGGATGCGCGATTAGAATTTGTGTCCAGGTTGGTGTACTGAGAGATCCAAACCGCACCTTTTAGCTGTATACACAACTTGTGTGTAAGGACCAGCTGTCGCGAGTATCGATTCATCGCATTCTGCACCGTCTGCTGTCCTCTGCTTCTGTCAGATACGTTCTGCCGTCCTGCATTCTGTCCTCTACAGCGCTGGGTGACGTCCGCACCACGTGACGGAACCAGTAGGATAGATTTGTATACGGGGAAGATACAAAATTATTAAATGGTTTATCCTTTGAGCCGAACGTGACGTAATTAGTTACGTGTCATTTATTTAAACGCGCGTAGAAACCCGTTGGAGGGAGGAGGAGGAGGACGAGAGTTTGGCTTTCCCGGGTATTTCGCTAGCAAACTCCGAGGATTTTCCTCTTTTAAAACCGTTTCGGGCTGTCGAATATCGATTTTCGGCCATCGATTATCGGAATGAAAGTTTAAAAGTTTTGTTACGTTGCATTCGGGATAAATAATAGATGGACGTGTTTACCGGTAGGAACTTGTTAATTTTTTACATCAGGGGAGGTTTTAGAAGGTAATAATTTGTCCCTAGTTTTACCATAGCGGTAAGGAGGCCTTAAAAACCTACATTTCTCTCGCTATTTTTGGGGAGGTTTTAGAAAGTAATAATTTGCCCCTAGTTTTACCATAGCGGTAAGGAGGCCTTAAAAACCTACATTTCTCTCGCTATTTTTGTTAGTTCGTGTGGAAAAATACGTACACACCATGCTAATACATCAGTAATAGAGCATAGACGCGTGTACACATTCACATGATTCTCTTTTTTTTTTTTTTAGAAAAATCTCAATATTCGAAATACAATGGATGTTATAATAAAAGAAAATCTCAATCAATGGCCACACCATTTATCACGCGTGACAAGTCACGCCATGCCTGCTGGTTCACGAATTTCTTTGGATATAAATACAAAAACATAGCGGGTTAATCCGAACAAATGGATCAGATTAAAGTTAATCTAAGAAGAATTAATCGAGTAAAGCGAAGACGAAGATACGTACATTTCTGCTTACAATATAATTTTACAGAAGAGGGAAGAATAGTCGCTTCTTTTATTATTTATCGCCACTATTTTCATTTGACAGGTGATATTTTGAAGCCAAACTATCGACTGAATTACGATAACTAACGACGAGATTTTCTAGAGTTTTTTGGATACTTTAAAAAGTCTGAAAACGAATTATTGATAAATTACCTTAAAAGTAGGAGTAACAACAACTTATAAACCGCGAAAGATGACCAAAAAACTGCTATATATAAAGACGGGGAGGAGGGAGAGAGAGAAAGAAAAAAAAAAAAAAAAATGGATTAAAGACTATATATAAAGACGGGGAGGAGGGAGAGAGAGAAAGAAAAAAAAAAAAAAAAATGTATTAAAGAAGGCTGGCAGAAAGCCATTTTCTTCCAAAAACTCTACCGTTAACCAAAATTTCGCTAATAACAACAACAGCGCGCGCGCATCCGAAGGCACCTTGTCAAAATCTAGTTATCTAAGTAAATGCGAAGAAAATAAAGTAAAAATGCGCAACACGGGACGGCTAGAATTCTGGTGTTAACGATACGAGGAAGGCCGAAGGAAAAGAAAAGAAAAAAAAAAAAAAAACAAAAATAAATTTTAGAAAACATATTACCCAATTCGACCGACATTGGCGAAAAAGAAGAAAATCTCACCATTATTCCCGGTTTAATTATCAAGTACGTGTGCATCTTACAAAAGGTGCACGCAAAGTGGCCGGTTGTGGACAATATTTCATTAAAAGATAGGCGGAGATTCTATACGGATTCGCTTGTGTACCATTTGTCATGTGACTCTCTTTCTGCCGTGTCCATAGTTTTTAAAAGCACCGGACTCGAACCCCAACAGCTTCTGGGGGTGGTTACCGAAAGAATGTTTTTCGTCGGAATCGATCTCCCCCTTCATTACTGTAACACAACCTGTCAATAAACAGGAAAATTTAAATTGTAGGAAAGACGCCAGATGTGCTGGTCTCTGTGCCTCATTGATTGCAGTATGAGCTGAGCATGCTGCGGCCTGTCGTCACCTCTATCTTTCTTCCATTTATTTTCCTGGTCTCTGGTAAATTGCCCCTTTTTTCCTACCCCCTTTCCTCTTCTTGGTCCCACCCACCGACGAAACAACCCAGCTGCTTCATTAAGGACACTACAGTCGAAGAAATTCCTTTGCCAGGTTAGGTGTTGTGATCGGAATAATGACTGCTTCCGCTATTAACCTTCTCGTCCCTCGTGACACCTTCGCTCGTGTAATTGGCATCAACGTGACACCGAATAAAAAAAAAAAGCGTGGGAGAATCTTTTATAGTTTGGTTAGACTCGGATAAAGAGTAATTTAGACCGTTCGGGGACGCGTTAATTAACCGAGAGGGGGCGCACGACGCGGGTATTGTTCACGTGACGTGTCATCAAAATTCGAATTATAGTTATCACGTGGGTAGTTAGCCGTGTCTTTATCGTGCCAAACTGCATACTCGGCCCTTAGAAAGGGGACTATACTATGACTTCCGAGGATTTAATTTCTATCATTACACCGCAGTGATTTTAGATCGTCACCCTCACACGAAACCCTTCCGATCGAGCGTGGAAAACAGAAAGGGACGGGTCAAAATGCGGGATTATCGACGCACCCGATCACGTGTCAGGATATGCCTCGGTTAATGACATCGACGATTGACAAATTTTATTTCCTGCCACGCAGCAAAGACTACCTTTACAGATTCTATAAAGAGGAAAAAAAAAATCGCGCGACAATTCCGAGAGTCGTGAAGCGTTTTAATGTGACGCTTAATTTAAATTTAATAATAACATACATAAAAAAACAATAATTAATCTCGTAATTCGGAAATAAAATTATTTTTCGTAGAAGGAATACCGCCAGTCTCCTCCTTTTGAATACAGTTACACAACCATGAATAGAACAGGGAGAGTAACCAAAATCAGTAAGTGCCCCGGGCTAAAATGGTAATTAAGCGGATCTCTCGTCTAGAAAAGGTCAAACATCTGTCATCAGCATAATCGAAACAAATTCTTAAAAAAAAAAAATCGTGTTATTCTCCGAATTTCGTTCTGGATGGAGCGTGATGGTGCTCGGATTAAGTACAGGATAGTTCACTAGGTACTTCAGTAAATACTGGAGTGTGATTTGCTGGAAAATTCGGCCTTTCACTGAATACTTTATAGCTATATACTCTGGTGCATAAACTAGGTTATCCAAAATTATCCCGATTGCAGTAGTTTACCGAAGAGTAATATGTTTTGGTGGCTAATTATGTGCACTTTTAAATGATTTATTGGTTAACTAACTGTTTAGATAGATTCTTAAACACTTTACAGGATAAAGTTAGAATAGTAACCGATTTTATTTAGTTAATCAGCTCGTCTGCTTGTTTAAATTATATCACAATAAAATGGCTAACAGTTAGATCAAAATGGTGAAGAGGAAAAAGGATGAAAATTATTTATATAGCTGCAATCGTAAATTATCCTTAGTAAAAATTAGGAGAGAGAGACATTGAAGCGGGACAACCTCAGTAGAGGTCGGTCGTTGGAAATAAGTCTTTCTTCACTTGCCACAACTATTTCAGGTGTTAAATTTCTCAGGATCGTCATAATCCGGCTCGCCTGACACATAAATCACTTAGAGTTTGTCGTGCCAGGGCCGTACGCCCTACAAGAACTAGTAGGTCGGTCGGAAGGATACAGGTGGTGCACCTTTATGCGTGCTGATGCCATGTCAGGAATTCCTACCAAATGATGTGTTTGCTGTGGTGTATTTTATTTTATTTTTTATCTTTTTTTAGAGTAAAAAAATTCATGATCAATGATTTTGTAAATAATTTCAAATATTTTTAACATTCAAATCAATCTTGCAGAGTTGCAATTTTCTCTCTTTTTTTTTCCCCTCCCCTTTTTCTAAAATTGCAGAATTATCGGCCTAAGAGTTTTCCCCCCTCTCTCGGATTTATTTTTAATCGATTTTTAATCTATTGAAATTGAAAAATCGGATTAACGCGCGCCGCGACGCACAGTTTAATATTGGTGCAGATTAATATAATTTTTATTATTATTATTTAATATAGATTGGTTCGGATTAAATTAATAAGAAAATAACACTTTTGCCCTTTCAAAACGCGAATTTTATACATTTTTGCGACTTAACTGCGCGATTTTTTTAATCTCGCAAAGCGCGATCGGTCCAAAACTTTAAATTTTCAAAAATAGACGATCGTATAAAGTAAATAGTAATTTGATAATGATAAAAAATTAATCAGCGAGTTGTTAGCTAACCAACTATAGCAAATTATTTCGCTATCAAAACAATATTCCGCTCTTGTTACTACTTAATCGCTTCCCCTAGAGATGCGATATTAAATAATCGCGGAATATAATATGACATCTGGAATATTTAACAGATTTTTTTTTATTAACTACTAGCTATTTATGTTTATTATTACAACGTTAAATATATTTTCCTCTGAACCATCTCGGAGTTTAGAAGATTAATGGACTCGGATTAATTTAGGAACTCGCAAACTGTTCCATAATATCGTAACTTGCGTATGTAAATATTCAAATATCGACTCGAGTTATCGCTCGACCATCAGGACTTTTAAACAAGTCTCGACGGTAGAATAATCGCTAACGATTTTATCGCGATTGCTAACGTGATTAAAATACAGTAAAAGAATTTTTTTCGAGCTAACGAAATATTCGTCTTAATTTCGAAAGGATGCGATTTAACTAGAACGATCGTCGCTATCGCGTCGGGCGCGATTTTCTTGCTTTATCTCAAAAAGTCGAAAACGTTTCAACAAATTACAAGTCGGAAGAATCGATTGACTTGTAATTTGTTGCTTAGAAATGCTGCTTACAAGTTTTGACATTGAGAGAGAGAGAAAAAGAGGAAAAAAAGAGTCAACAAATGGTTATTAGAGACAGGAAACTTTCTTTCGACAACTTGTCTACTCGCGATTTTTTTTTTTCTCTCTCTTCCGAGTTTTTTCCCCTTCCTTTTTCAGTTTTTTTCCTTCTTTCGTTTTTTTACCCCACTTTTTAACGTGTTAATAGGTCAAAAACCGAAAACGTCGCTATAGGAAAATAAAACTGATAACGCGATCGTCGCAGGTCACAAGATCGCAAATTATCGCGGAGTCGAGTGGAATAATAGGAATTAGGTTAGATAAATATTTTCCATTGCTAATTACTAATTTAATGGGTTTGCAAAATTAAAGGTTTATCGATTTTTAAAAGTAATTAATTTAAAATTTATTTAAATATAATGTAAGGGTTTGGATGCAGAATATTTTTTTTTATCGCTACGTAAGAGATGATAACAAACGCGCGAGTGAAAAATCGCTTATTACAAACAGGAATTCGACAAAATATTGCGATTAACGATTCAAAAATCGCTAAAATTCGATCGAGTTTTTCACTCGATTCTCTCCGTAGGCCGGTATCTCGATAGTTTACAAATATTAGGATGATGGTAAATCACGTGATGAATGATGGATACAAATACAATTCTCTAATCAGTTGGTTAATTTCAATATATCACTTTTAGTCACGTGACAAGTCATACATTTCATTACGATTCATCTATCAGTTAGAGAGGACTAGTTTCGACGAGTGGCATAATCACACAACTGCGATAACATGGACCACCTCTAATCGCACACGCACAATCGCCGAATTGATATTGATGCGTGTAACCATTTCTAATCGTATCGGACGAAATATATGGATTTTTAACAATCACGTGATTATATTTAACCGACAGGAGGAGTATCAGAGTCGAAGCTTTGCAAAGAAGTTACCTTTTAGCAGACAAAAATCCTGAATTCCTTAAAAATTTTTCTAGAAATTTTGAATTTTTAAAATTTTTTTTAGAAATTTTGAATTCCTTTAAAATTTTTCTAGAAAATTTTCTAGAAAAAAGTAATCTTATTACTATAGGATTCTATAGAATCAGTATTGAGTCTGTGGGATAATATAGTAATCCTATAGTAGTAATATTACATTTTTCTAGAAAATTTTCTAGAAATCTTGAATTTATTAAAATTTTTCTGTAAAATAATGACAAAAATATAGAAATATCTCTCTCTACATTTTTGGCATTATTTTACATAAAATTTTCGAATTTTAATCATTTCCAAAAATTTATTAAACTCAATTTTTCCATAACTTAATTACCGAAACTTTTATTTTTCCGGAATTTTAATTTTTATTACTTTTAGTGATATCAATGGAGAGATACGAAAGGATGCAATTTATTCTATCCACCGATGTCGGGATTCGGATGAGGAAGATGGAGACCGGATTTCTGTATAGATTTTTCTAAATTTAAAAAAGGGGGAAATTTGGCGGGAGAGAGAGCCATCCGGAAAATAAAAACAAAAAAAAAACAATAAAGAGAGAACCTTTTTTTTCTCATTTGGTTCCTGCCACTTAAATGCATCTTTTGGCCACCTGTGGCTCGACGAAAAGAGACAAGTTTTCTTGTCTGCGCTAACCCCTACGAAAATGACAGATTGATGACATCTGCAACCAAAACAAGATACTATTTTATGACGTCAATTAGCTGTCAACCAATCATCGGTGTCGATGACAAGCCGAAAGAGTCCGCAGTAATGTAACACCGTGGGGACATCTGGCGCTGTCAGCCCTGGCTGGGGGCTCGCCCATTAGCGCCATCTGGTGTGTGGAGGCGGTGTTGACCAGGACTCACTCTCGCCATTCCCCATTAAATATATTATGCTTCATTAAAAAATTAACACTTTCTTTCCTTCGCCAGGTCAGAATATAACTTTTCCGAATAGCGGTTAAACTATATTCAAATCTTGTCTTTTGCCGGTTTTCGTGTGTGAAAATGTTGATATTTTTGTTAGGAACGTCGAAAGAAGAAGGGAAAAAATATTCCAAAGGCTTTACCTCGCATTAGTGCAGCACAGTTTATAATTTACAGTCGGCACTTGCCAAATTGGGATATAATTCATCGAAGTCTTCCATTTCCTAACAACATGCCATATGTGTTCTAGATAAACAAGAATTATTTATTTTCGCTGATAACAAAACGAAAACCCAATTTTTGAAACGTTTACGCTTCCTTCTGACTACTAAAATTATCGAAGTCGTCGGGGAAGAAAAAAAAAAGAAGAGTAAAGGATAATTCAAGTGCGGCAGTGGTTTGCGCTGCCAAACCCGACAATTACGAGTGGTGTCAACAGCCTCGACCCTTGACCTCGGCATGTCATGTCTTAACCATCTGGTGCGACGTCTTAGGTTACTTTTCCCACCGCGTTGGAATCCTGAGGTTACAGAACTTTGACCCGCTAGATTGGGAAACAGCTTTGCTCTTATGGTGCAGCATCTGGATTCAAGATGTGTGCGACGATGATGCTTCCAGAGATTGGAAGCAGTTTTTGGGAAAGGGTAGTTTTGAAACGGGACACTCTTATACGGATTAACACGTGGGTATGGTTATATATACGTCCTGCGCTATTATTCCGTTTGTATGGTCGTTAGAAGCTTGAGTTACACGCATCTTGGTGGAATTAAATTAAAGGGTTTTGACCCCAGTTCTGTAAGAATAGATAAATTATTTTATAATTTTTGAAATTTAAGGATCAGTTAGTTATCAAATAACAGAAACTTTTATATAAATTTTGATTAGGAAAAATTACAACCGAACAAAATATTATTATTAATTCACGTTATTTAATAAGATTTCCACAACCAGTCTTTATATAAAAAAACCTGACGACAGCATCGGAAGTCAGTATTAAGTCTATGGGAGAGTACAGTAATCCCTATAATAATAAGATTACTATAGGGTCCCATAGACTCTCAATACTGACATCCAATGCTGTCATCAGGTAAAAATTAATAAATACCAAGTCAAGTTTCTGATTTCCAATGGATCTTTTCTTCATATTTTCCATAGTAGCAGCTACTCTTATTGTCTTACGTCAAAAATATTATGATTTTTACTTCCAATGGATCCTTTCCTCATATTTTCCATAGTAGCCGCTACTCATACTGTCTTACGTCAAAAATATTATGATTTATAAATTTGGCATACCGAAATAAATTCTGAAAATAATGATTTTATTATGGCACGAATTTACCCGAGCGGAAAAATAACTTCATCAATTTTTGATACTTTTTAATCACTTTAATCGAATTTTATACAGAGGAAAAAATCTTTCGACCGTAAAAAAAGATATTAATTTTTATTTTTATTGCAAAAATTGAATATGTTTAAAAATGATAAAATATAAATATATACATATAAAATTATTAAAAAAAAAAATAAATCTGAAAACGGATGGATTAAATGTCTCATTTCTTAGATTTCTGCTAGCGTGTGTGCCTCGCAAGATGCAGAAAATCTTAATATACAATATGTTTCTTCCAGATATCGAATATTGACTATTAAAATGAAGCTTAAGTAGTATAAATGCGTATAAAGAATTGAAATTCCTATTGCGCCATATATTTTTTTTTCCTGGTTTGAAATGTTTGAGACGATGTTTAGGCTAGTTCTTCGTCTTTATGTGTATTTTAACCAGTTAGGATGGAGGCGGCGGCCACTGCTTGGTCTCATTTATCAAGTTTCTCCATTTATAAATCAACTTGTTCGCGATTACCGGGCGAATTAAGTTTATACGTCTTTTTTCTTAAGTAAATTTCTTTTTTTTTTCGGATTCTGTAGAAAGGAATCTTTGACGTTTTGCTGGAAGATCCAGGACATTTTTGCCCAGTTTATTTTGGCGAGTTCACCATTGATTTCTTTCAGCAGAAGAAGGCGTATTCTTCGCTACCGCATCCTTTTGCTCTCTCTCTCTCTCTCTCTTCTCTCCTGCACCTTGTACCCCCGGGACACGCAAGCGTCGCACGAGGGGGTCGAACGTTTATTCAATCACGTCTCTTCCCACATCCATTTTGGTCTTGGACCCACACCTATCGATCCGGAAAAAAAAAATAAAAGTTCCTTTCTTCCATGTTTCTTAAGTAGTTCTTTCTATTTTTGTTAATCCCAAACTGGATGAATTTTTTTTTCTTTTCTCTTTTTTAATGTTTGTTTCCAGAACAGAACGTTTAATAATCGCCATTTAAGATTGATGAAGATCAGTCTTATATATATTTTAATCGCCTGGAATTTTTCGAGTTGAATAAAAGTCTTAATTTTTCCACCAAGATGTAGACCAAATAGGGAAAATTAAAAAAAAATCTTAATAAAATCTCAAAAATTTTATAAGTACAATTAATGTGATTATATCCATCGAAAACACGCTCTCAAGTCTTAAAAATGCTTGAAAAATAAAAATTATAAACTGTTTATGCGTTAAAAAAGCACACAAAGTTAACAATTTTCTTCGTATTTTTATGAAAATCGCAGTGAAAACCATGCTGAGGACTAGTCTAAGTTATGGTTATCGTCAAAAGTATCGATGTTAAAATTTGTCCAGTTTTAAAATCGAGTAACCTTCAGAAAACTAGAACCGATCAACCTTCGGGAAAATAAAGAAAGGGGTGAAAGGCTACAATAATTTATAATTGCCAGCTCATTAAACATGCCAAACGCAGGGCGAAAAATATAGCGCCGGTAAGATTTTTATATAAATCGATTTAAAAACTGTTTTAAATCAGTTTTACTACTAACAAGCGGGAGCTAGAGGTAGGAAAACCGAGTGGTGGCGCTGCTGCAACGGTTTGGAATGGGAGGAGCCTGATGTGTCCACCCCCACGTGTGTCTGAGCCCCCCGTGAGACAAGCGCCACGTGCGACGTCTCCTGGGAAAGTATTGACTCGTAACACGTGGACTAGCGCCTCTAAGGTTTCAAAATAATATCTTTGCTGTAGCGTCCAAGTCTTTATTGGGTACGTATTACTCCTAAGCAGGCAGAGATGATTAGGTTAAAAAGAAAGAAATGTACTTTACTTCTCATCTGTTTCTATTCTTTTTTTTGTTTTTCTTCTCTCCAGGACATAATCCAACATCAAAATGTCTCTCAGGTTGCCTGCTTGTCATTTACATGGTATGGATTCTTTTTTTGTCGGGAACATGTTGGTTAAACCACAGGCCAGGAGAAGTTTTCTCGTCACTAATAATAAAATAACAGGTGAGACTAAAAACTTGATAGATTTTGGATGATACGGATCCAATTAATTTTTTTTTTAATCCAAATCTTCGGGTCCTAATATTTGGTACCGTACTAAACACTAACATTTGGCGGTTCCTCGTCGTCAATTTACTTAATAAAACCTTTAAAATTTTAATAACGACACTTAAAAATATTATTCTAGTATAGTTTTAATCATTTTTATTATAGAATTGTACCTATAAAGCATTCATACAATGGCGCACCTGTTTAAAGTTTCCTATTTACCGTCTGTTTAACAGATGTGTATTATGTGTCATAAGCCATGTGCGGCACAACGGAATATGATTTTTGTATAAACAGAAGTTTCTACGTCTGTATATAATTGCTTCGTTTTCTCTTATGGAGATTAACTGGAAAACCTTTGAATCGCACCTATAGATAATAAGTTCATTTGGCCAGCAGCGATAAGCAGTTAACGTTATCTATAATGTATTGATGTTAGAAAAATTCCTAAAATTCCTACTAAGAATTTTCGTCATTGTTTGTTATTCTTTAGGATGTTATCTGTATCCGTGTCACATACAAAATTCTTAATAATTGCTAAAAAATAAACAATTGCAAACGAAAACTGTGACGACGGCATAGGAAGTTAGTATTGAGTCTATGGGAGAATATATTAATCCTACAGTAATCTTATTACTATAGGATCCTATAGAATCAGTATTGAGTCTGTGAGATAATATAGTAATCCTATAGTAGTAATATTACTATAGGATCCCATAGAATGAGCATCTGAAAGTCATTATTGAGTCTATGGGAGTAATAAAATTGCTATAGGATCCCATAGACTTAATACTGACTTCGATGCTGTCTAAGGGATCCTACAGTAATCTTATTACTATAGGATCCTATAGAATCAGCATCGGAAGTCAGTATTGAGTCTACAGGAGAATATAGTATTCCTATAGTAGTAATATTACTATAGGATCCCATAGAATGAGCATCTGAAAGTCATTATTGAGTCTATGGGAGTAATAAAATTGCTATAGGATCCCATAGACTTAATACTGACTTCGATGCTGTCTAAGGGATCCTACAGTAATCTTGTTACTATAGGATCCCATAGACAGCATCGAAATCAGTATTAAGAGAGAATAAAATATAGGAGAGTAATAATTAAATCCATAGACTTAATTATTACTCTCGCATAGACTCAATACTGACTTCCGATGCTGTCGTCAAGTGTTCTGGCTATCAAATTATCTTTAAAGATTCCCGTCATTTAATATTGAATGATTTCATTATTTAATAATCGGGATTAAAAAAAAAATGTGATGATGCCCCTGAAAAATCAGTCAAACGAAAAACAAGATGCGTAATTTGTATTTCGCCACCTCATTAAAGCGTGCGTGGCAATTTTTAAGAAAGCCGAAGCGTTCCATCAAAAGTTGGGATGTTTCGATGGTGTCGTGACGTCATCAGATATACATAAATGCGTCTAGTTACATTCATCAATGGCGGTAGCGAGCGGTGACGACGCCTTCTTCTTCTTCTTCTTCTTTAGCGATGGAGAAAGAGAGAGTGTCATGCGAAGAATCCGACTTCGTCCGAAATCTCCGCCCTAAACCTATCTGAACCTCACGGGATCTTTATCACGCGAGATTACCGCGTGAAGTTATTTAAGTTTATCTCACGCATTTCCGGGTGAGATGGAGCTGATGAGAAGTGATTACCGGCAACTCGTCTCCGCCCGTTTTCTTACGCGAAACTGCTGACAAATGTGCAGAATTTGCCAAGTTGCAGATACAACCAGAAAACTACTTTTGACGACGACAAAAATTAATATAATTTTGCAAGAAAACCATTTGAAAAATAGTAAATTAACAGGTTTTCGCCATGGGATCGTCCTGATCAACGTAACGTGGCTGTGCAAGCAGTAGTTGTTTGATCAGACGTTCCTTTTTTTTATATATATAACAAACAATATTCACATGGTTTTTTTTATATATATATATATATATATATTCCGGAAATTTTATACACTTACGTAGAGGAAAAAAAATCACTAATTAAACCTACTAAACTCGATATCAGGAAAACATCCCGTGTAGAAGAACATAATAATAATAAAAAAAATTTAAGTACGCTCTTCTTCAGAGTTATAGCAGTAGTAAAAATAGACAATTACGACTTTTTTAATGAAAATATTTTACTTTTGTATAATTATTATCCATTAGATTAATTACAAATTATGTAAAAAAAAAAAAAAAAAAAAAAAATACAATTATCTGCAATCATTAAAAAATAAAAAAAAAAAAAAAAAAAAAAAAAGCCAACCTCATCGTTTACTGCACGACTCGCATTTATTGCAGGATAGTTGCATTGGCAGATTAGGAAAGACTAAAGTGGCTTCTGAAGAGGTTATTGCTATTCAAAAATTACGACTCGGAACCTACTTCAGACCTTAGCCAGTTAAAAATTTGGACACTTTCCAACCAAAATTTGGAAAAATTTTTAAAAATCGAAGACGAAAGAATTTTTTTTTTTTTTTTTAAATTTTGTTACTAAAGGTTAGAAGAATGGAGAATAATAGAATTAAATATTTTAATGTCGAAAATAAATCGCGCATAAAAATATTTTGCGCTCAAAAATAGTAGTAAGTTTACGGTTAAAGAGCGTGTGTGTGTGTGTGTGTGTGTGTGTGTGTGTGTGTGTGTGTGTGTGTCTTATTAATGTGTAGAGACATAATTGTCATCAATATGTCTTTGGAATAGTGTATGTGTGACGTGTGTGTGTGTACGTGTGTACGTGTGTGTGTGTGTGTGTGTGTGTGTGTGTGTACGTGTGTGTGTGTGTGTACGTGTGTGTGTACTTTTCTGTTATCTGGGCGCAATTGTCGATTCGTATGTGTGTGTGTGTGTGTGTGTGTGTATTCAATTCATGCCAACATTCAGAAGTTTCTTAATTTAAATCAAAGGTGATAGATGACACGGGAAGGGGTGTGCATCACATTTGTCAATAGGTTACGCTCGGGTCAACAGTCACGCGATCAAGTTCGAACGTGTGCACCTGGAGAGGCTAATTATGTTCTTGAGTCGAATTTACCTGTCACCGGGGAGGGGGGGAAAGAGAGTGTTTTGTCTCCCGCCAGCGGATGGAATAATTATAGCAGAGACGAGAAGGGTCAAGCGATCTCCTTCTCTTCATGATTAACTTTCAATTTCCTTTGACGCTTCTGTAATTAGAGCGTGTGCCGGAGGTGTATTACCTGTCAAGCGTTCCATATTGCCAGGCGGCTGTAATTAATCCGTCCGAGTAATAGCCGGGACCCAACTTTTCTTGGCTGGAAGTTTTTCCCCTGGGGCAGAAGTGGGTCCGGGCAACTTCTTTATCTCGAACCAGATTGGGTCATAAATAAAGGGAGTTGTTTACGGCAGCATTCTAGTCTCTCCTTACATCGCACTCACTTAAATCCAACCTCGCTTCGTACTAAGCCTAAGTTGGGCAAACCCAATCAGAAGAGCGGCGTCTAATGACGGAAAGAGAGGCAGATGTTGCACTTCCCACCAGGTATAAGGTGATTGATACGTTCATTTGTGGCTGTCACCGGAGACTGAGCAGCCAGCGTGCGAAAAAAGACGGCCAGTTACGAGCTATGGCCTGCGACGTTCATGTGCTAGGACACGATGAAAGGGGAGGAGGTGTCGAAAGGAGGAGCCTTTGCACCTTACTCTTTTCCGATATGTGTTTAAATACCACACGATCGCTATCCACTCGCACTTTTATATGCGTACGAGCGGCGTGTACCACTAGATAATCTTTTCGGACCCTCTAAACTGTTAGGAAAAAATATCTTCTAGATGCAGCTTGGAGCAATCTGCATTAAAAATTTGACAAATCCTCCGATAGGAAAGGCTGTTTAAGAGTTTCAAAATGGCTCTTAAAGGGGAATCGAGCCCCGGTTTCTCCGCTTTAACCATTGATTGACATGTCTGTCGATCGAGTTGACAGCTTTCGGGTTATTTTAAGGATCCATCGAACCGGGCGGAAGGATAGAGAGGCGGCCCAACCTTTTATTTTTCTTTAAAATTCCAATTACTCCACATTGATCCGTAACTTATCCCTGGGTTTGTTAGCGATACGCTGCTAAATTGTATCAATCTTGTCTTTTATACATCAAATAAGAAACTCCCTCTTTGCCGTGGAAGAAAATGAACAGTTTTCGATATACTGCATAGACAAAGGATAGCATTACCGAGAAAGCTCGCTTCCTTTATCATGAAAAGACGGTATGGCTTCGGGAAATAGCGCAGATGTCTGGGCGTTATCTTCGCTGTTGTTTCGTGTCCATATTCATAACTCTGCTTCCTTCCCATGGCTAGTTACCTGTCTTGTACCTGTCCATGTGTGGCGGTTCCCTTCGTACATTTTGTACCAGATAGACCGCCGACCGTGTCCGAATATACTTTATGCATACGCGATAAGATGTACGACTTTCCTTCCTCCGATTTGTACCGCCAACTACCAAAAACTTCTGATTCTTCTTCTTTTCTTTTTCTATAAATGGTTATTGCATCTTCGCCCAGCATGTTAGAAACGGCGGCATTTTTATAAATGTTCCTTTTTTTTTAAAAAAAAACGTTACAGATTAAATTCGGATTTTGCTCTCTTCCAACTCGTTCTGCAGTAGTCTTTCCACTGTGTCCCACTGATCTTCTCTCTGCTTTAGCAACTAGTAACGACACATTTCTGAATGCTTATCAGTGAAAGGTCACCAGAAAACTCTACATTCATTAATTCTTCTATTTAGAAGAGTTAATGGCTCATATTTTTCTGCCAAACACAACTTGGCATCGAGCTGATAGTTGGACTTGTCGCAAGCAATGGTACGAGCGCATGTTGACACCTTCTGTTCCAATGCGTGGATATTCTACATGGCAAATTTAATTTTATGCATATTCGAGTGTTAAGAACAAAATGGCACAGACATTTAGCCGGTTATACAGTTTTAAATCGAAGATATCCACGCCATTCATGGAAAAAAGTGAGAGGGGAGAGAGCTTTAAACATTTAAAACATAGAAACTTAGACTACGATATTTTCGACATTTAGCCGGTTATACAGTTTTAAATCGAAGATATCCACGCCAGTCATGGAAAAAAGTGAGAGGGGAGAGAGCTTTAAACATTTAAAACATAGAAACTTAGACTAAACGACTTTTTATAGACATAAAGTATAAAACTAGAAATTTTCAAGTCGTATTTTCGACAATAAAGAATAGTTTTGAACCCTTTTTAGTCGAAGCGCAGGCCAGTGGCACAGTTTTTTGCCAGTTCCGCCTAGTTGGAGGTGGAAATTTTTTTCTTCGGCAGCTAGTGGACCTTTCTTTTTTTTTTTTTTCCTGGGGGGAATTTCAGAGACCATACACCGAAAGACGCGCTTGCGTGTAAGAATTCCAACGTCACACACACACAAAAGAGGGGGACGAAGTACGGAACGTGCTCACTCGAAGCAATCGCATTACGAACGGCTGACGTTGGAGCTTTTGCCGAGCGGCCGTTTGAAGCGTTAGTGCCGGTCACAGCTGTAGCTAAATACCCGACAGAAAGGAATCGAGAAGTGCAGCTGTTACCGTACTCTAAATGCTAGAGTGTGTACACGTGCGATGCGGCTTTCGATGGTATCGGTGCAGAAGCGACCCTTTTCTCCAACCGTTTGATGGTTTTCGTCTAATTAACCCTTTAGGGCCGAAAAGAACGAACCCATACAGGGTTCAGATACTTATTAGAACCCGGATATTCTTCGTAAGAAACCGTTTAATCGTCCCCCCATCGATCGCATCTCTCTCTCTCTCTCTCTCTCTCCATTTGTCTGCCGCTCCACTTCATAAACGTAACCGTGCGCTATATAGATAATGTATACACGGCACAAAGACCTTTATGCACGCGTAACTCGACTGGGTGACGTCAGTAACCAACCAAGACACAAAAATTGGGCATTTCTTCTTTGGATAAATGCATTCGAACCCACGTATATACCACTTAAAAGACGTTTAATCCTTCGGATCGATCGGGTATCTCGGCCTGTCTGGTTTAACATTTCGTGTGCGTAACCGTGCGCCAAAGGGTATATAAGTCATCAGTAATACATTAAGGTTTACGTAAATGATGTCAAATACACGTGCCGACGTAAATTTGTATTTTACAGCTGAGCAAATAAAAAAAAAATTTTACAGTTAACCTCGACTGGTAACATGTTCAGAGAGAGAACAACACTGTCATCTGGCAGAGAAAATAACGAAAAAAAAAAAAAATATATATTAATTTTAGATTTCACCAACTGCAGTGTCGAAAATTTAACTTTACTGATACACAAAAAAAAAATATATTAATTTTAGATTTCACCAACTGCAGTGTCGAAAATTTAACTTTACTGATACACTCATTCATTGTTTATCATTTAATTTTTAATTAAATTAAAAATTAAATGATTATTATTATATATCGTTTTTTAAATAATTCGATTGGGAATATCGTCTAATTAATAATCGTTAATCGATTTTCGATTATCAAAATCGATAAATATTCTCTGGGGAAACGGCTCGGTTGGCAACATCTGCAGAAAATCGTATCTCATAAAACAAGCTGTATAGGTGTTAATCAGAGGAGCCTTTCATTTCGTCACACATATGCAATAAAACATTAAAGTTTATTTCCACATTTCTGCCCGAACTTTACAGATCGTAACAGGTGCACACGATTTGAACTAACACTAAATCATTGTGGCTTATATATATATATATATATAATGTTCGAATTACACATGGCACAGAACAAATCTATTAAAAACTTCTTTTGGGACTAAGAATATTGGTGTTACTTATGAAGTTACTACTCTTCTAGAGATTGGAGATAATGAGCAGCTCATGCAGGGATTGTGTGGGGGTTAAGCGGGACCAGTAATGCAGACGGAGCTACTAAGTAGGATCAGCAATACCCTACAGAGAGATAAGGGCTGTCAGCTGTTCTGGTATACATCAACGTATCCACCTTAGAGAGATGAAGTGTTAAGTTATACATCCGAAGAGACGAAAGAGTTCTGAAAGATTAGAACAGTGGGTTCGATGAAATTTCTCATATTGTATTGGGTCGACTCCCCAGAGATGCTGGACATAAATCAACCATGCAGCAAACGTTGCATAGCCAGTTATTAATTTAACTGACAGACGAATGAATGATGCAAAAGAGAAACAGAGCTTAACCCACACGCGCTATTTACACAAACATAGCTACTGTCTTGCCAGTAATAATTAGGTATTGCCAAAGGGACACGTTAGACTGCTGTCTCTCTCTCGTCTGTCAAGACCTCCACGATTTTCTGCGAACTATCTAATAAGGCCTTTTTGGCGGAGAGTGAGATTGTCCCGGTTTAGTTCATGGTGTGTATCAATGTCAGCTGCTCTGGTATACATCAATGTCTGCTACCCAACACACACACACACACATTCACATCTGGCTACCATCTTTGCTTAACGAATAGAGAGAACCGTCTGCTAAAAGTGGTTTTATCTTTCTTGTCATCTTTTCTCCTAATCTTGAAAATTTTACCTCTTTCTATAATTTTTTTTTATAAGCTATAATATTAATTATTATTACTTTTTATTACCAAAAAGTTGTGTTTTATCGTTACTAGATGGCGACATGTTTAAATTTTTTAATAGTTTTAATCATTTTTTTTTATTTTGGGTAACGGATGCAGTGAATTTACTTTACGATCTTCATGTATTTTCGGGATTCTGATATAAAAAAATATAATTAAGTTGTGTATATGGGATACTTTTTCTTCAAAATAATGTATTGCTGCATGCCTGTGCAAGCATGGCGTACAGTAACAGTTAATGATTGCATTGCATCTCTCATGCTTTGCATATTTTGCTTTGTATATGAGTGCATGCTGTTCTTGGGCTCGTCTTTTCTGCAATTTTTAAATAAAAACTTTGATATGTTTGCGAATATTCTTTTTATTTTAGCTCTGTCTGTGCATGTGTTCCACCATATTGCTATAATTACTATTTTAAGAAAGTAAGAAAATAAGTTTTTACAATTAATCAAGCTTATCTTCTTCAGCGCTTCTTGGAAAGCAAAACGATCCTTCACTTTTATCAGATGTTGATTAAAATACTTTAGCAATATCATGTTTAATTATTCCTTTTCCCCTTTTCTTGCTGTCGTCGTTGCTACTATTGCAGTAACAATATAATAAAGATAAACAGTTGTTGGTGTGTAGATGGGATTTCTAACACTCCGAGTAAACATGTGGCTTGTATTGATGTAAAGGTAATGAAAACCTAGTTAGAACTATTACAGAAATAAAATCTTCCAGATTCGGTGGTTATAATTTTATAATCCATCATGGGATTGTTAGTATAGAAGTATCCATTATTACAGTGACAAAACATTTAAAAAAAAAAAAAAATGCATAAATTTTGTAAATTTGTATCGCTGCATTACGTGTAAATATACATCTATATAAATCTAAAAATAATATTAAAATGATGTTATGTAGTAGTATTTATAAATAAAAGGGAAATTAAATTAGTATAAATGCTGCTAAGGGAATATATTGATCCGAAACAATTTAATATGACTGGAAACATGACAAATATGATTAGGTCTGTATAGGACTATGCTAGTATAGAAACGATCACATTCTGTGAGGTCCGCAGGAGCGACTGTGGCATCAGGATATTTTTGATAGCCAAAAATGCGGATATGTGGCGCTTTTGTGAGTAAGGATGGAGAGGAGGAAATCTCCAGTGATGTAATGACAGACAAACCTGGATCTTTATTGAGAGAGAGAGAGAGATACCTTTTACAAATGCTGCTGACCCAAACACAGGAAGCAGCGCATTTTGAGTACAGCTAGAGGATAAATACCTTTAAACTTACCTTCGGGACACACCTTCCTTAACGGCACCTTCTCTCCGACTATCACTCTCTTGGACTTTTTTTTTCTTACCTATTTTCTTTTCTCCTTCCCACCAGTACTGGATTAACCTATAAGCAAAGCAAGCACGTGTTTAGGGCATCAAGGGGCACCACAGAAATTTATCATATCCGAATTTATCAGTTAAATTATTAAATTTATAACCATTTTCAAAATTTAATGAAAAATGAATAAATACTGTTCTCTCTTGTGTCATCATGACACTGTTTATCCTGCAAAATAAAGTACAGTACACTGTGCTTGCAGATTGGAAGCTATACAAATTTTGAACAAGTCTAGACCCGTTTGAAACAGTGCAAGTGACGGTACTAACTCATAAGAAATTCTTAGTTTAGTTACCAATTGTCACTGGTGTTAATTGCATCTGCATTCATAATCTCATTCTTGCTTTCAAAGTCTCAAACAGCCTCAAAGGTGCAATAGGGGTCTCCAAACTTTTCGCCGTGAGAGCTACATTGGGTACTTCAGTACTTCATCGTCGCCATGATATCTCGTTTTCATCGAGATTTATGTTGTTGTATATAAAATTCCGCGGATAATCGAGACAGAGCCTAAATGGTTCATCAGGTTTCAAAGCACTGTTTATTTACAAATATAAGACATACAAAGATGGGTGATACATGAAAAGATAGATACACTCACCAAGTTTCTGGTACATTCTACAAATGTTCAATGTGTGTGCACTTGGTCACCCGACACACATCCAAATGTTAATCCAGTTCCGTCCATATGTTCATTAGCATGTTTCCGTCAATGTCCGTCACAGCAGCAGTGATCCATTCCTACAGTTCTTGCAGCATTATTAGCATTGGGAGTACATAAACTTTGTCCTTAACATAACCCCACAGGAAGAAATCACATGGCATGAGATCTGGCAACCTGGGGGCCATGGCAACAGAGGAACATCACCCAGACCAGTGCGCTCTATCCAGTGATGTGGCAGTTCTCTGTTGAGAAAGGTGCAGACAATTATGCTCCAGTAAGGTGGAGCCCCATCCTGTTGAAAGATAAAAGTCGAGGAGTCAGCAGTCAGTTGTGACAACCACCACAACTGTAACATATCCAGGTACACGGAACCTGTAACCATCTGATCGATGAAGAAAAAGGGGCCATACATTTTTGTCTTGGATATGGCACAAAAGACATTCACTTTTGGTGAATCCCTTTCCAACTCTACACAGACATGTGTCAATTCAGTACCCCACACTCTCACATTGTGACGATGGAATTTCCCCATCACTGAATATCAATATCCCTGCAAAGTCATCATCATCTTCCATAGCTTGTTGCATTTGGGTACAAAACTCCAATCAGTGGGCATAATCATCTGGAGTCAGATGTTGTAACAGTTGCAAACGGTAGGGTTTGAAATAGAAACGCCGCTGCAAAACATTCTACATTGTTTCCTGCGGAATGCCCAGTTCACAGCTTGCACAAACGGTTGATTTTTGTGGGCTGTGCACAAAGCTATTTCTCATGTGCTCCACGATTTCTTCTGAAACATGCGGTCACCCCATGCTTTTCCCTTTACACAGACAACCAGTATCACGAAACTGGGAAAACCAATGCAAAATGCTCTGGTGACCAGGTGCAGCTTTTCTGTATTTGCGTACAAATGCATACTGAATGCTCATAACCGATGAATACTTCACATATTCTAACACACAAACACTCTTCTCCTGCATTGCCGCCATCTTGTAGAGTGCCGTCACAGGACTGCCATCTAGCGTGCACGTGAGCCACAAGGCGAGCTTTTTAAACTTGGTGAGTGTATCTATCTTTTCATGTATCACTCGTCTTTGTACATTGTATACTTATCAATAAACATTTCTTTGAAACCCGATGAATAATTTAGGCTAACCCTGTATATACATAAGCAAACTTTTTTTGATCATCATAATTTAAGTGTGCTGCAGAAATTTAACTATTTATTCAAGTGTGCCATGAAATAAAAAAGGTTGAAAAGCACTGCTCTAGCAAAACAACCAATCAAAAGTGACATTTGCTCACTGAAATCAAATAGTTTGTCTAGAGCAGTGGTTCTTAACCGTTTTGAAATCACAGAACATTTTTGATTGCAAAGAAAATTTGCGGAACACTATATCATTAAGATCATAAAAAATAACAAAAATATGCATATGCCTTATTTTACTAAAAATTATACATTACATATTAAATAATAGTAAAAAAAATTAATTAAAAAAACATGTACTTTTTAGACTGATACTATTTCTAAATAGTAAGAAGAAAATTACTATAATTTCCTTCAAACATTCATTTCATCATTTTGTTGCTATATTCATCACTTTTCATATCTAAAATGGCACAACTTTCTACTTCATTCATAAAATCTTTAGTGTTAATTAAGCAAAACTTATGGCTAAAACAAAAAGAAATCTGGCATTGTATTTGATTTTTGTACAGATATCCTTCCAATAACATGACTTCCCATAACACGGTTTTGCTCTAACACAATTTGAAAATTGCAGAAATCCTCATATAACATGGTGCTTTTTAACATGGGTTTTACTTAACACAGAAAATTAAATTTACTTTCCTACATCACAAAACATTTTCATTAATTTTTGTAAATCCATCCAATGGACACATAATATACATATAAATTGCAATTATTGGGCAATAATATGGGAAATATTTTGCTAAAATTAGTCGTAAATGCAATTTCACTTGTTTGCCGAGAGGGATGATATGCAGTCTATTTTCAATTTTGATTTGAAATGAGTTAATTAATTTTGAAACTGGTTAATTGGTGACCATTGAGTATTTTATGTTCCAAATGTTCAGTTCTTGAATAAAAAATAAGTTTTTATTTTTCAATAGAGGAATGTGAAAGAGAAGAAAAAATTTTTATTCATAAATGTTTTTTGGGTATATGTTAAGGAATGATTGTTTTTTAGTGGGTTAGATTGCAGATTTTGTAAAGAGAGTAGAAGATACACCAACTTTAAATGCAGAAAAAAGTTCAGAAAATGAAGTTGAAGTTAAATAAAAAAATGTTCTCATTTTTAATTGAACAACGATAAAGAAGATATAATTATTAAATGAATGTTATATAGGCTGTATACTTTTTCTTTCATTTTGTTTATTTATATTTTTTTAGGGTCTTACATACATATTTTTTCTTTATGTTTCCTATTATTAATAATCATAAAAAAATTAAGTTTCTAATGTAGAATTAAAGAAATTTATTAGTTTTTAATTGGTTTTGGAACATAACTCTTTTTTTGTATTGGCTCCAGGTCTTATATAACACGGTTTCACACAACATGGATTTTTTTAGGAACCTATCTACCATGTTATAGGAAGGATACCTGTATGTAGAATCAACAATTGATTGCACACTGCTAATTAGGAAAATTATACCACAATGTTTACCACCAAATTTTTAATGCCATTTCTCCCATCAAACTATTAAAGCTTCATATGAATAGATTTAATAGAAGGAAGCATAATGCCAACTGTCTAATACTTCAAAATTACATATAAAAAAAGTTTAAAAAATCACCAAAACCATAATAAAGCCCCAACTTACATGATAAATTCATCTGAAAAATTCCAGACAAGTCAAAAACTGTGTAAATCCAACAATGCTAAAAATTTGATATATCTGAATGAGTGCATAAGTATATGGAATGGCCAAATGAAGTTTATGAACATATTTTAAGCATAGATAAGAAAATTTAAGGCCATAAATGATGTTTTTGCAAAAAAGTAAATTGTTTAATGAATTTTTCATTTACAATTAATGGAAAAAATCTACAAAAATAGAGATTTATGCATCCGTATATCTCTGAAACTGCATAAGGTAAAATTGCACTAGTTAAATATGACTTATTGTACTTTGTATAAATAATAATAATGATACACAGATATAATTAATATCAAATATATATAAATGATAACAGATAATATAGAAGATAAGCCTGTTGTCTATTTTAATATTCCCACTGGAAAGCAAAAGTTTCAGAACAATTGATTTCATTTGTTATTTTCAAAATCTATATATAATAGGGTTTATAGCATTTGATTTTTTAATGATATTTAGTGATCATTAAAATTGACTCTGAAAAAAGATTAATAAACTCTACAGCTTTATCTTTTTAAAAATAGTGGACATTGAAACTTCTAAAGTCTCCTTGTAATAATTATGGAACTATTAACAAATTTTTATTCCAGTCAACATAAAAATTATTTTATTAAAAATGATTTTGACGATATATATGTTAATCTTGTATCTTTAATCATTCCAAAGCAATGAATGCATTCAAAAAGTGGTTAGTTCTTTCTGAATTACTTGTTTTCAAATTTATACTGTGGGGCCTGCGGAGCGACTGTGGCATCTGGATATTTTTGATAGCCAAAAACGCAGATATGTGGCACTTTTGTGAGTAAGGACAGAGAGGAGGAAATCTCTAGTGATGCAATGACAGACAACGATACGGTTGAAAAACAAATCTGGATCTTTATTGAGAGAGAGAGATCTCTTTTGCAAATGCTGCTGACCCAAACACAGGGAGCAGCGCATCCAAATACAGCTAGAGGATAAATATCTTTAAAATTAATAAAGTCTTTAAAGTTCCAATTGTCGAAATGTCTCTCTAAATAACAAGCCGATTCTTCCTTGGAACAGTTATTTTCACTTCCTTTATGATGATTTCTTCTTTATTTCTTTCCAACTCCTTTTGGTGCACACACACAAACACAACTTTAGTTTTATATGGATCCTTTCTCCGGACAGCTTTCAGGATACACCTTCCTTAATAGCACCTTCTCTCCGACTCCCTGACTTGGACATTCTCTTCTTACCTCCTTTCTTTTTTTTCTTTCCCACATATTTTGTTATTATAAAGTTTAACATTTTGTTTACATTATTGCGTTCCTTGCAACACCTGCACGCAACTTGATCTCGCATCATTGCCATGATAACTTGTGTTTCATCGAGATTTATGTTGTTGTATATAAAATTCCGTGGTTAAACAATACATTAATCAATTGTTTTTTCTTTTTTTTTGTGTTATTTATTGGGAGAGTTTCCTTAGCGAACGAGAAACTCCATCCATCTAAACTTCACATTCCTTTTTCTTTTTAACTTATTTATTCTCATACAATTAACGGTTCATCATAAGAGAAAATGCACACTATACGATTATATAGTCACCTTTTTTGTTTTTTGTGTTATTAATTGGGAGAAGTTTCCATAGCGAACGAGAAACTCCATCCATCTAAACTTCACATTCCTTTTTCTTTTTAACTTCTCATACAATTAACGGTTCATCATAAGAGAAAATGCACACTATACGATTATATAGTCAGGATTCTCCACAATACAGTATTAGATTTACAAGGAATTAAAGTTAATTAAACATATGATTTAAATTTTATATAATAAAATTAAAGTAAATAATTAAAGTAAATTAAACATATGATTTAAATTTTTATTTCATTTATACACACAAATCTTTTATACGATTATATAGTCGCGATTCTCCACAATTCTGATTTTAATTAGCAGCAATATAGTTTCTTTATTATAACAATCAGTAACTATCAGAGGGGGACAAGAGGGGCTTCACAATTTTAGAGGCCTCAATATGTTAGAAAAAATATATTTGCATATTTTGATATTGTTCGAGCTTCAGTGTTTGTCAAAATTTAAAGCTCTCTATCAAAGTTTTCGCTTTTCTTGAACACTTACTACTGTATATTTCTCAATTTTTTTTTGTAGGGTCTCAAAAATATTAGTTGCCCCGGCCCTTGCATGTTCATTGGAAGTCCCTGATAGCGATACTAATAATTAATTTTTGTTAGTATAAGTCCGAGATGCGAATTTGTAGCACGCTTGTCCATAGTGACATTGAAAAAATTTTGACACTCAAAACTTGGAAGTGATATACCGTAAACTCCCGATTATCCGGATTGCGGATTTTATCTTAGATGCGATATCTGAAGATTTTTAATCATCTTATATTCGTTTCTTTATTGTACCTTAAATCAGCGGTTCTCAACATCACTTGTGGTACTTACTGTATATAATCTTGAATTCCTATCTGTATACGAGGCATATTTTTGTTGGTGGTGCTGAAATTTTTGAAAATTTTGATTTTGGTGATACGCATTTATGAAAAGGTTGATAACCGCTACCTTAGATAATTGGCAATCAAATTAAAATCTCAAATAATTTCTTATTGTAAATGAACAAATTTTCCTTCAATTTTTCAATAAATCGTAGAGGATTTGACTATGTGTATGCATGCAATCGATTTATTTTTTAATATTAAATTCAAATTTTCCCTAATTGCGATTTTTTTAGAGTATTTTGCCGATCGAGGAATCGGTTATCAAGTAGATTAATTTTCTTGTTACCCCGGTTAATCGGTAGTCTACTGTTTAAAATTTGGATTCGGCACAGTCAAGGGATAATTTTTACAAAAATTTCGCCATCCCTGTTAACTATTAACACTGCTACTACTGTAGTAACAATAAATTCTCAAAAGCAATAATATGCGTATAGCACTCGATGGGGAATATACTTAAAAAAATTCAATTATTTTCCACCATTTTGTCATCTGTCGGATAGGAATTGCAATTAATTAGTCTTATTGTTTTAATTAAATAATAAAAAAATTTTTTCCTCCTCTCATACATTAAGCGGAGATTCTTTAATTTACTCTCTTTGGCCCACCTGATACACCGAGAGCAGATGATGATCTTCCTAATTTTGAATCTGTCCCACTTTTTTTGGAAGTGAGATGAAGATCTAAATTTGGAACAGGGCCTAACATCTGCTCTTCGTTATTTCGGGATGCACCCACAGACAGAAAAAAAAATACATAAAAAGAAGAATTTGCATGATAGTTTTCTTTTTCGGATCAGAAACACTCAAATTTTCTGTACTCGAACAAGAGACGAGTAGTCTACTAGATACTAAAATACACATTAATCGCGAATAAACAATCTACACTGCCTAATAACATGTCAAAAAATTAATTTTAGCTGAAAAATCAACTAAAATTAAACATGTTATATGTTTTCATTGATTCACCACATTAAATGGTAAATTGCTGCATGCCATCAATAGTTGAAGGCCTAGTTGTAGTTTGTTTATGAAGATAAGTCTAAGGCCAGCAACAATTATTAAATATGAGTATGAGTCTATCTGGCATTGGGCTAACTTCTTCCTGTTTATGATTCTTTAAGCGATGCATCCGGAAGGTAAGATGATCGGAAGCGCAGACAGCTCTAACCAGGTGTTAAGCACACGCGCGGCAAATCCACCTGGTTAAGTGGACCTCCTACTTAGTATAGACGAACCCCCTTACAAATTAATACCTCTAAAAGGTAAACAGACGGTTAGAAGTAATGTATCAACGCTTTGATAAACACGTGTGTGTGTGTTTTTTAAACGTGAGGAGGCGGAAAGGCGGTCTTTTCTATTAAGGTAGCGGGCAGAGTGTATTTGTCCCCTTTCTTTCCTGTAGTGTGTAACTTCCTTGCCTCGGGCCACTTCCGCTTCCGGTGATCGCACTAAAGACACTGGACAGGATATCCGGAGTAATCACCGCCAGAGGTGCATCGACAGACATCAACAGCAATTTATCTCTCGAGAAATTCTTTCATCCCCTTTTTTACAAGCACGTCTTTCTATTAAAAGAAACTTTTTATCCCGCAAGCTTATTTACTATTTTTAAAAATAAATATATTTTTTACATATTTTATAATATTTTTATTCTAAATTTTTGCAGTTTGTATATTATATAGGCCTACGTGAGAAAATATATAAAAAAAAATTATTCATTACAAGTTAAAATCAAGTTTTGAAAAAAATTTAATCTTATTAGAGTGAAAGTAAAACTTTATATTTAGATATTTAATGTTTCCACAGTGGCAATTGTTTTAATTTATTTTTTAAATTTGTTAAGAATCGAAAGAGTTTTAACGTTTATAAAAATTTGAAATAGCTGTTAATCATAATTAAACCCTAATGCCGTTTAACGTAATTGAAACAATTTAACTGCCGCTCATCGGTAATTGAAATTAAAAATTGTCAATTACTTTTTTAATTGACTTCGATTTCAATCGGAATTAATTTTTAATCATCAGTTAATATAAAATGTAAAATCGACATCAGTTTTTAGTGTAATTGACATTAAGAATTAATGTCAATTACAAATTCTAATTAACATTAAAAATTGACAATTAAAATATAATTGTAATTAAAAATGCCGATTAAAAGTAATTAACATTAAGAATTGTGAATTGAAATGGATTATCATTAAAAAAAACGACTCGTAGCGAAGGCGTATGCGGCACGCGTCGGTCGCGCGCGATAGTTATTGATATGCGAAGCGCCTCGGTCGCGTCTTATTAACATTAGATACGAATGATTAAACGCTTAACGTGCCAATTTGACGACTAAAGCGGAAAAATGAAGAATAAACTGGCGATTTTTAGCCCTTTGCGGATAGACGATGGGAGGCAAAATCGTGTGGGAAAGAAGTTTTGTTGGGAAGTAGATAAAGTTTGCAGGGACAACGTCTGAACTGTCAATAATGTCGAAATCAAGTCAAAATTTCTGCCAGGCCGTCACGTGATATTGGCAGGAGGGGGAAAGAGCGATAAGACGCCGAGAATTTACAGTTCAAACCAGTGAAGTGTATAGCCGACTTAAGTGTGTGTGTTTGTTATCTGTCAGATTTAGTTCGGTTCTGATTTTGTCTGCGAAGGAAATTATTGTTGAAGACATAATTGATTGCGGAGTTGGCGTGCACAACTGTACTGAACGCTTAATTTTCTGTTTCTCCTTCTTTCCACTCCGGTGTGCGCCTTAGTTTCTTTCATCACCGTTTAAAACTCAACATTCGACTGCTTGTTACTCGAGATTGATGAATTGCCCCTCCGCCATTGGTCCTTTTTTTTTTGCTCTCTTTCTTTCTTTACTCAGACGTCCGACATCAACTCGCCGGGTTTGAAAAGAAATTAACTCTCATCTAGAAGTAGACCGGAAAAATCGAAGAAAAGTTTCGCCCTCTGTTCTTTAAATATTCTCTTAACTCCAATTTTCTTTCCACGTCACGTGACCGATGGTGCTCGGTTCGGTGGTCTTATCCTAGAGATGGACTGTTTTTTAGTGACTTAAAGATTGCGCCATTACGAGAACAAATGCTAGTTTTTAAAATATGCAAATGATTGAGCAGTAATTTATAGTTTAATGATTTTTAGCAATAATTTTAAAGTCGGTATCTTAACACGAAGCACTAAAATGGCTGAGAAGGATGGAAAGGAGACTGTGTTGGTTTGACTTTTAGAAAAGATAGTCACGCGATCGATCGTTTACCGTCTTATTAAAAGCTATGTGGGCCATCCTAAGAAAATCGCACATTTGGGAACGAAAGAACCGCGACGACGGAATGGAGAATGCGTGACTCGCGCTTAATCGACCCCGTGACTCGAACTTTGTCTGGTTTGTACGTGACTTATCCACCAAGTGGGATTGGCGCCGATCACATAAACGAAGCTATGATTGATGCGGGAACCCTTGACCAATAACACAATATACTGTAGTTTAACTTTGTTCAACTTTAAATAAATTCCTAGTTTTACCAGTATAACGGGTGACGAGGACGAATCTGGTACAAACAACCTGTAAGATTACTTGACAGTTAATAATGTGATGGGGCCTGTTTTTGGATAATAAAATGATTTGAATGCATCTGAATGAAAACATTTTTAACTAGAACTGGAAACTGCTTCAGATAACTCGACATCTTGGTCCGGTCATGTGATCAAGGAAGACGACGAAGTCGGTTTACTATCGATTTCTCCATCTGATCAGTTCGGTGGACGACAACGTTGTCGTTTTCCGGGCTTAGCTAACAAGCAACTAATAGGTATTTTTGATAGAAGAGTCCCTTATTAACGCTCCCATTGGTCTCGCCCGATGGTCCACAACGCGAGTGGTACTAATTTATTCCTCTCCATCCAACCGTTTGATTCATCCGTGAATGTTCAGATCATTCATTTGTGCTAATCGTATAACCGCTTGTTTGTGATCACGGACCGAGATAAACTTGATCTATTACAATGGAAAAAACTATTATATCAATTAAATTTTGGTCCACTAACAACTATCTATAGTTAGATCACGCGATAAGCTTGCTTTGAGTTCTTTACAATGCAGTTCCTACCGTTTGCAGAGATGCGCCTAAAGGAAGTTGACGTGTGATATTTCCCTTCGAAAAGCTAGCACCTGTCCGGAGGTGGGCACAGGTATCTCCCTATGAGATTGTCCAGGTGGTACCATCTCTCACATACCACTGTTGTTGCACTACAAGCACCTACATCTTCCGGCGGAAGCGAAAAATTCCAATGTTTGTTAGATAGTCTAGGAATAAGCCAGAGCGATAAAATATCTCGTTCCTACGAGTTTTTCTTTTTATGATGTTTTTGCAGTGATGCAACCGCGCATTTTTCAGATCAGGTGATTAGTCACCATATCTTCGGAAAAATCACCGCTTCAGCCTTCTTATTTTTCTTCATCTATCAGTTAACATGAAAGTCCCCAGCAAGCAACTTTATACTGCCTATTTATTGATCATGTGATCAAGCATCCGTTCCAGATTATTTAGTGGTGACAGGCAATGTCCGCTATCATTCGACGTTAGAATCATTTTTCTACATTTTTGAAAGGTTTTCTAATAAAAGTAACTAGTGGTTTCGGCATGAAAACTCTCACGTGGTCGGCCGCTTATCAGTTTATCAAAACATCACATGATAACTAGTAACGGAGATAAGCTACCGGCTTTGTTTACAGCTAGCAAACAGATATATATACGGCCTTTCCTGAAATCACGTGATCGTCTACAAGATCAAGGAGAAACTATTGACAACTTATCCAGAAAAATGAGTCATCAAGGAGACGGCCGGCGAACATATATACGGCCTTTCCTGAAATCACGTGATCGTCTACAAGATCAGGGAGAAACTATTGACAACTTATCCAGAAAAATGAGTCATCAAGGAGACGGCCGGCGAACGTTCGCTTACAGCAGTCGAGGTCTTGTTTATTTAGAGAGGAGGAGATGGTAGCAGGTGGTCTCTGGACGCCCGATCATCAGAGAAATGGATCCAGCACAACAAGCTTAAAATCAGATCCGTTATCCTTTGAGATTCCAAATTTATATAATCCTTTCCACATAAATCAGACAAATTTTTCTTCGTTTCCCCCCTAAACAAGTTACGTCTTCTATTAATCGAGTGTTTTTTTTTTTTTGTTTTTAATCGTAACACGTTAGCACGTCAACGAATTTGGACCACGGGAAGGAACTTCGCGATTTAAGAATAGTTAGAAAAATTAAATTATTAAAAATCACCTGACGGTGAAAGATATAAGAATGTTCAACTGGTTCCTTTAATCCAAAAAATGCAAATTTTCCAAGGGGACAAGATTATTAGGCATTAGTGTGCTGCCGTCGCTGCGCGACTGAAAGCTGCCAATACTGCCAAGAAGACATTTTTATTCTTTTCGCGGGAGCAATCACGTGGTGAGCCTCTACCCTTTGAATTAAAGGTATGTCAGCAGCATTTCCCTCATTAGCTCTGTACCCGCTGTGCCTCGTTTCCTCGCCCTGGAGGTAGATGCCAATGAAAAGGTCGGCACATCGTTTCAAGTGCTTTTACTGATAGACTAATCTGTAGTTCGATATTATGTGATTTAAAAGGTCACGAACTTTGGTATCGATGTGATTTGGCATTGAAAAATTCCGTTTACTTGAAAAGAATCACTTCCAGAATCACTTGACTTTTGCGAACGGTAGTAGCGTCAGAGTGAAAATCACGGGATCATAGAAATCTGCAACTTTCAATCCTGTGACTATCAACATCTCCAGCGACAATCGCAGTGAAGATTTGAATCTAAGCCAATCCGTTAGTCACGTGTCATGGGATGAGGGATGTACCAGCGCGGGAAAAATAAATATTGCAACTTAATTCCGAGTTAATCCGGAATATATAAAAGCGATTTTTTTTATTGTAGTAAAAGAAGGGAAGAGAGCAGCTGCGGATAGAGGCAGAGTCTACATCTTGGATCCTATGGGAAGAGAGCAGCATCTTCGTAATGCATGCATCCCTGCAGTTTGTCTCGCTTGATTGTGCTCGTGTGCTGCACACGTGTCGCGACCACCATCTGGATACCGTCTGTTACCCGCTTTTTCCTAAGGCTCCCCTTCTTGTGTTGTTGCCAGCGCTTGTAATTACCTATAAAGCAGCGTTTAAATTAAGGAGAAATGTGTTTTGGACTCTCCCTTGTTTTTTTTTTCCTTCTGTTTCCAACGGCCGGATATATATCACATGATTCGAATCTAGTGTCGGTTTTCTAGAAGTGCTCAAAATCATCCTCTGATGTCAAATGAATGCTATGCCTAAAAATAAAATTAGAACATTGAGTCATGCGCTACATGAAGCTGCACGAAATTTCGAATGGAAGTTGAACATTGCAGTAAAATATTCAGAATTTCGAAACAGATTCTTTAGTGTTATATGAGCCCGATCAAGCAATCACACTGATGGAGAAAGTTGGCGCGCCATCCGATAGATGGCGTCAAGTATAGGTTGGTTGCGACGCGAACAAGCGACGCGCCGAGAAGGAAGGAAACAGAAAAAAATTTTTAAGTGAAGGAGTGGTTTACTTCCCGCAGCCAAACAGCCAGTTCTTTGTTTCAAAGCGCCTTCTCGCTTCTTCTTTTTCGTTTTGCTCTCTTCTGAGGAGCGGGTTTAATTAATCCCAGCAGCTGGGGGCGTTGGCTGCAGCTGTGGCCACGATGTATGGCAGCCATTATGTGGCTTCATTAGACTGTGATCTGCTTCCGACCGGCGCGGAAGGAAAAGGGGGAACAGAATAAGAAGAAGTGGCTGAAGAAAAAAGAAAAAACGTCCAAAGTGTCAGCTCGGAAAGTGACGCGGTATTCCCGTAAAACTGTCATGGCAACGTTTATTGCCTATCACTACGTCATTTTCTCTTCTTTTCTTTTCTGTAAGACATAAATCTGCTTGCCAGGCAAAAACTCCGTTTTCGGGGGCCACGATTTCTCCGAAACGCTGTAATGGGTGGGAGTTGGACCTACCGGATGCTACCGCCTATTCAGCAGCTCTTCTTAGCTACCGCTTCCACTTCATACTACTGCTACTGTAACAAGTTTTCAATGATAAAAGAAAAATTAAAAAATGGCTGCTATAATCATTAGTTATAAATATTTCTATGCTAAAACTATTACTTAATTACTTATTATATCTTGTAATGACAAGTTACAAGTGAAGTAACTTCCTGGAGGAGTTTTAAAAATGCTCATGCGATAACAAAACGGATCAATGGAAAAATGTCCGAAACTATTTCAGTTTTAGGTTACGTGAATGCTACTATAGCAACAATCACGTTAAAATTTATAGTTAACTAAGTTTTGATGTAATTAATAACTTTTATGTGCTGTTTGGTTTCATAATATCGATTTTATAAGAGCATCAGGGCCGTTGCAAACGGAACAATTTAAAAATAGATTATTTTTATGACTATGCATCTCGCTGCAAACGAAACGAGAGCCATTTTTAATTAAGAAAATTAAAGCAAAATCATGCTGTCTGATATTCTATATTATGATGTTTATTATTATTTTTTTTATAAAGTCTATAAAATTATGTAGGCTTATATCTGATAGAATTTCCGTGGTATCTGAAATTTAAACTTTTCTTCCCATTCTGTGTCAACAGTATATGATAATTAAATAATTTGAACGATGACAACAATATAGCTAGTTATGGTTAACATAAGTCTCCAGAAAAAAGTATCACTAGCAATAATTTTCTAATTTTTCTACTGAGTAACAAGCATTTATCCCGATTATCGATGCTACCAGAGAGCAAGAAATATTCTTCACGCTGTATTTGCCTATTTGTTCGACTTCATAACAACGCAACCAAACTCCTTTTGCTTTCGATAAAGGAAAGTGTCAACAATAATCGAGGAGCAAGGGCGGTTAAGCCCACAGTGTTTATCGTTCCGACTTAAGAGAAACTGTCAGCAAAGCGGTTGACACTTTCTTCACCTCCTCCCCTCTAAAAATTTTCCTTTCCTACTCCCACTCTATTTTTATGTCTAAATGCAGGTTCTTCCGTTTAAAACTGAAAGTTATCATTAAATAACGATTCAATGGTATAAAAGTTAACCCTGTTTTCTTTAAACCCCACCCAGGACTTTGTATGTTGAATCGGTGGCCCCCGGTGTCTGAGAGAAGTGACGTTTTACAAACTAACAACATGTCTGGAAAGGGCGCATTTTTAGTAAAGGGCTAGGGGTCATTTATGAATGGGATAGTGATTTGTTTAAAACGCGTCCGACATCTGGAAAGGGTGCTTCCGGCGGACTTAAACTATCTATTGTTAGAGGGGGCCCCCGGAAAATGCAGAATCACGTAAAAAAAATAGAATTTTTAGAGGGTGGTGCTGCCTTAGAATGAAGCTAACACCTACCAGAACGGTAGCCCTCTATTCGAATTAGCGTCACGTGTCATCAACCCCTCTTACCTACAAGAACCCGACAACAGTTTGCGCCAGCTGATCGGTGGGCTGTTGAGTTAGCGTCCGTTGCGACGAAAATTTGCACGTGGCCGTTTAATTGGTTCCCTCTTCCTCCCCGACACAAACCCCTTCCCAACACTCGAAGCCCATAGAAGGGGGGTTAGTTTCAGCTGCGATCACAGGGCATCTGCGATCAGAGACCAGCTGGTCTACAGGGGAGGAGAGGAGATTTGTTTCCCCCTCAGTCAAACGGTAGCCTCGCACCCGTCCGCTACATTATATAACGGACTAGCCCCTTAGATTTGCTACTATTTCTTAAGGGGTCTAGTATTAGATCGTCATAAAAGAATTATTAAATTACATAATTCCAGATGATTCAAACAGAAAAAATAAAGGCAATAAATATAGAGGTTGACAGTTAGACACGATTCTCGCTTGTTTGCCAAAATCCAAGTTTGGGACTAAAGTGGCGAATCGGTTCTATGCAGAAGTGCTAACATTCGAGTAGAGTACGGTCGAGAACCGGATGTATTCTCTCAGATTAGACGCATTTCCTGTTAACTTCATTCATAAACCGTAACGGAAACTAAGCTAAGAAACTAGCCCTATGTGCCACTCGAGCGAAGCGTACAGTTACACATTGGTGACGTCACCACCCCTCCCCATCGAGTTCTATAGCAGATGGCCGCCAACCTTCCCCAAAACAACTACCGAACCGACTTCTTCCCTATAACACGTGTCCCATTGTTGGCTCCCGTCTCCCCCACTCTAGACAGCTGGGCCCAAAAATCGCAGGTGTTCCGCTGCTCCGCTTGCCAGTCACAAGCACGTGCCGCAGATACGTCACCCCATCACGTGACGTGTTTGTAGTACGTTGGGTCCGGAATCAGTTGCGTCGATCTATTGGGGAATACACACACACAGACCACAGTTGCGGCTTAGCCATGTGGCTGTCTGTCAAGTGATCTGGCCTGCGTCATTTCTGCTTATTTGATACTTTGGAGGATAAAGTCGAAGAAGAAAAAAAATAAAATAATAATAAAGCAGCTATGAACGGCTTGTTGACTACTAGCAAAAGCTATTACGAGACTAAAGTCACTTATCGGGAGATGCAACCTTATGGTGAGTTTTAGCTTTCTCTCTTTTTTTTTTTAATTCTATAAGATCGATCGTAGTCGAATTAGTTATCTTGCATGTAAAAATATACTGTAGAGTATCTTCAATGTATATCCGAGTTAGCACAGCTACGTATTGTGTTTCGTTACGCGAAGTCGAATCCTTACGTGTGAAGGATAACTAGAAGTTAATAATCACGTAAACAGTACGTTCCGTAGGATTGTAACGTTGATATCTATCCTTTAACGATGAACTAGTGACAGTAACCAAATTAAAAATAACACAAATTACTGACACTTGGTTAATTTTCTTTCTCTACTGCACTTCTCTTACAAGTTAGAGTCTTTGATCACAGTCAGTTATCACCGCTTTAACATCTATACTTTTATATAAAAAAAAAAACAATTATTTTTACCATTTAGATACCTTAACCTTCTAAATGGACTGCCCTCTTAAATTTTTCGGTGCGACCTATTAATTATGAATTTTAATTAAAAATGGAGCAGCGCAGCTGGGAAGTGAAGGGATATTAGATCGATCGATGAATCGATTTCCTTATAAGCTAGACCCTAGAGGGATATAACGTATAAAGGGATATATATAATAGAAATATAGAAAAATCTTGATTAAATGTTTTATTCCCTTAACAGTGTATACACCTTTTGTCCCAGCTTATAGTCAATTTCGGAGAAAAATATAGGTTTATATTTTCTGTGAAAATTTTCTTGGGCACAAGAACAGTCATTCGCTCTTTCCTCGTACGTTTTTAGCACATCTGTTCTCGGACTCTTTTCTGTCATTAGCTTGGTATTGACACACCTGTGCCACCTGCGATTCCAGGTACATCCTCACATAGCACATGGTGAGTAAGTTGCCATCTGGATGCACCAATAAACTCTGTATTAGGTTCTAGGATTACTGGAGAGGAGTTTTCTAAACTTTTAATATCCGAGCGGAGGATATGCTTTTGGTAAACATGGAAAGAAAAGAAAAAAAAAAATGTTTTGCTTTTCAAACCATTTGCTTTATTTTAAAATTAATCGAATAATGCTTTGTTCTATTTATGGGAAACTTTATTTACATTATAGAGTAGAGAGAGAGAGTCGTAAGCGTTAATTGAAATTTTGGTTAACTAAACAACGTTGGAAAAGGTTATTTTATACGTTTTAAAAATTATTCTGACTAGAACAATTTTGAAAGAAACATCCAGACACGAAATTCTCTGCAAATTCGGTAAAAAATTCGTCAAAATTACTAAAATACAGGTACGAAAAAAACTCTTAAAATACTTATTAACCTCTATCAACAGCACTATACAACAACATAAGTCAGTATTGAGTCTATGGGAGAGTACAGACATAGATTGACTTCCAATACTGTCGTCAAGTTTTTCAAGTGATACAGATTAATAAGCATTTTAAGAGTAATTTTGGCGAATTTTTACCGAATTTGCAGAGAATTTTGACTGTTTTAATAACGATATCCGATACTGTCATCAAGTTTTTTAGTATTCAATCTATGGGATTCTATAGTAATCTTATTACTATACTCTCCTATAGATTCAATACTGACTTCCGATGCTGTCGTCAAGTATAGACAACGAATATATAGGAAATATTAATTATGAATATAATCATCATAATCAAACGTTATCAATCCACTGCAGGATGAAGGTCTCTCCAAGCAATTTCCAGTTCTTCCTGTCTATAGATCTCAGATCCAAAACTTCTAGATGTAAAATTAACAATCTCATCTCTCCATCTGTAGTGTGGTCTCTTTCTTGGTCGTTTTTTATGTTAAAAATACAATTAAAAATGTCATCAAGTGTTTAAAAGAGCATATACAGTATTATTTTCACGAAAAATTATTCTTTCTCCCCCTTTCACTTCATCCAAACACAGTTATTCATCACAAAAATCACAGAAACGACAGATACAAATCTATTGCAACAAAATGTTTCAAGCTGTATAAAATAAGAAACTGTAACCATCCAGACCTTCAAAAATATATAAGTTATATTTAAACAGGCCGCAAACGTCACGCGATGACGAAAAAAAAAAAATTCAGGTGTTTCCCGTTGGGAAATTAATATTCAAAAGGTTGCCGTTATTAGTCGACCCCGTTAACTGGATACAAGTATTTCAAACCTTCAACGCTGCGTATAGTCAGCAGAGACCGTGCCAGCTGACACAACCCAGGGCTAAAGCTCCATGAAAGGTCCTGCACCAAATTACCCCGAGGGTTGATCCAACTACACAATCGACAGGTAACTGCGGTGTAATTACCCCGACTGTAACAGCACCCAATCGAATTCGAGTCGCGTTGATAACACCATTTAATAACTTGTCAACTAGTTCACCCCCCTCAAGGCTCTTCTGTGGCTTCAATTACGTCACGCTACAAGAAATAACGTCATTAGATAAGATGGAAACAAGTCGACTGGATGCAAGCATTTTTTTTTTTTTTTCCTCTCTTTCTCCTTTTCCTTTCTTGGCTTTTACTTAATGGTGTCATTGTTGCGCCTCTTTTAAATTAAAAATTTTTTTTTTTTAAATGTTAAATTTAAGGGGAAGAATTAACGTGTTTTATGGAAAATTTATGATTTTCGACAACATTTTTTGCTGATTCACCTTCTAAACAGTTTTCGACTTACAGTGGTGAACAATATAAAAAAAATTGTTATCAAGAACCGAAGGCTGGAGAACTGAGACTACGAGAGAAGAACAATAAATAGCATTTTATTAAAGAAACTAGGTAGAAAGTATAAAAAGTACAAGAATTTCCATCATAGTTTAATATCGATTACCAGTTATTTGCTACGAAGGTGCTTCCCCACCAAGGATCAAAGCTGTAGGAAAAGCAACGTTGAGGGAGTGAGGAAAACACTGTTTATCTGTCGAACAGAGAAACAAATTTACCAAGAAATTCGGTTATTAGTTTCTGTTCTCCTATTCCAAACGGAATGCAAACAATTAGACGGAGCACCAGGTAACTGGCGTTTATACAAAATTTAATTTTTATAAAAGTTTAGCTAAGACGAAAGTGGTGGAGGATACGATAAGCATCGTCTTTCAATCACAAATTAAATCAAGGAAGAGGAGGAGGCGGAGAGAGGATGATAGTCTGCACTGTATCATCTCCCAGCGGAATATATCATCCGCTAGCACCTTGTGTACCTTTTTTTAGTTAGCTGTTTACGCCTATCTCTCAGGGATTTTTTTTCTTCTGGCCATCCCTTCGGACCTCCGTGTCCTCCCGATAAGTGGCTTTCTTCCTTCTTCCCATTGGACGGCCGGCGGATCACGTGAGAAGAGTAGGAAAGGAAAACACGCCGGAGGTGGCGCTGCCATAGGAGCAGAAGGCGTCTGAAACCGTCTGCGGCAGACGAGCAGCGTACGTCGCCGTCGTCTGACGCGAGTTGGAAAGACGAAGAAGAAGAAGCGAGCTTAATTTAGTGCAATTGTCTATTTTCTGTTCTCGATGAAAACTGTCTGACAGTTCGGCCTGCTCTCCCCCATTTTGGAAGTGTTTCTTTAACTTTGTGTCAAACTTTCGCAGAAGGTCGCTCTCCTAAGAGTGTGTTGCTTTTCTTCGGGTAAGTTTGCTTTCCTTCATAATATATATGTCTCAACTTTTGTCTCCTTAACAGGACTTTATATATCGTCAGGCTTTAACATATCGAATGGGGTGTTATTCCCATGCAAACAAACATGTATACAAGCCAGCATTCTTAATTTATACAATTAATTCCGGTAATAATTGGTGTTATGAAGGTAATCTGCCCCTATAGGTGTCCCAATTTAGGAGGGCCACCTTAGGGGAAATGATTGGCATTTTGGTATCTTGTAGAGTTTAGAACGATCTAGGTTTTATGAATACACTAGCGAAAAAGTTTAGCGCCTCATTATTGAGTAATGGGCCAAAAAGTCGGAGTCCCCTTAATTTTAGAATTAATTTCGATACCGATTAAATCGGGGGCGGTTTTCGGAAGACATAGTTAAAGGGAATTTTTTATTTTTTTTGAAGAATTATGCGGTGGTAAAGGTGATGCAGGCAGTGGACAAATCGACCGATAGTGGGTTGCAAACCACGTGACGTCAGTCAGGGTCAGGGGAGTGGAAGAGATAGATGCCTGGAGAAAGTTATTCCAGAGGTGGACTCGGAAAGGGAGGGAGGGCAGACAATTTTCCAGAAGAGATAAATCACATTTCCATTGTAATGCATTTTCTTCATACGAGGTAGAGGGTTCTATCTGTTTGCCATTGATTGATCTGATTTAGGAGTTTTCGGATTTGCTTCACTAAATACAACCTCCATTCGGAGACCTCTTCCATTTTTAACCTTTTCAATTCGTCCCTCGGAAGTTTTTAAAACATTAAAAAAGGGGAAAAATTCGAATTGTTGTTTTATTAATTTTCGAATGCAAAACGCGATTGCTTTTTTTTTGCTCGCTTTAAGTAAAAGAAAAAAAAGAAAAAAAACGTTTCCGAGATGGATTTATCCAAAAACGACTTATTGGCAAATTATATATTTTTTTCCTAGTTTTTAAATACAACAAAACCAATATTTTCCACGCAGGAAAACGAATAAATTCCATTCCAATATTGCTGCATATGAATTCCTACAGAAAAGTCGCTTCTTTCGCCGCTAAAGTTTTTTTTTGTTTGCTTCTTTTTTTTCCTTCTCCCATTCCAAAAAGTTTAGAAAGGGGGAGGAAAAACTAACCACAGCAAACCAAAAGTGGTTTGCTTGGGAAATTGCATTTTCTTAAGTTATATACGGATAGAAAATGGAGGTTTAAAAAAAAAAGAAAAAAATGTATATATTCTTGAGTTTGGCTTTGTTCTTGTCTCAATAACTTATGCAAACGAAAGCCACGTGGCCCCAAAAGATGATGATGCGCAGATGGCTATGCGGAACGGCGACAGAGATTTGTGACAAAATAAAGGTGTCGTTTCCGTTTTAATTTTATATTCCTCTTTGCTCACTTTCGCATTTTGCTTGGATCCCGTTTATTAAAAGCAAATCACGTGTGAGACTCCTAAGGTCACGTCGTGACAACCGTAACACGCCAACTTTAATCATTGTCACACGTTGGCGTAATTGTTCAACGTGCCGGTCTACAAACCCTTTAAAATACGACAACCGAGTGTTTTAAAAGGTGACCACCATCAGGAACCGCTAAAAGGGAAGACGTGTTTCGAGAAATTCAAGAAAAATCAGTTTAAGAATGAAAGCAAAAAAAGATAATATTTCGGTGCCAAAATTTAATAATTAATTAATTTGCCGATTTTTAGATGTCGATCAATTTTGTTTTTGCTTTATGACGTCAGATGGGGAAAACTTTTTTTTAACTGGTTTTCGGAACATCCGGTTTGTTTTCTGGATTTTCTTAACGCGATGTCCGGACTAAACGTGACGTAGGCCAGATCCGCAGTCAAAATCTCGTGCTTTCCCATCAAACAGGAAGGAGAAACAACTTTTCCTATTACTTTATTACGTCGATAAAGGTGCACGAACTATCTGAAGATGTTTTCTCTGGTCTGGTGGAATCCGTAGGCTCTTGGGGATTGGAAATCTCTTTTCCAAAGGTCCATCAAAGTCCTTTACTGTTAGGTGGCTCAGGATTCGGTCGTAAAACAAAAAAATAGGGGCAATCGCGGTACCATTGGAGGACCTACCAGGAAATTGGCTGCGGCTTAAGGCGGTGGGATTCCTATTTTCAAACAAATTCTAAAGAGACATTATAAAAAAAATAGTGATTTTGTTTAGAATAATGCACAAAAAAAAAAAAAAACTAAAATCTTTAAAGATTAGGAAATTAATCCATCTTTAAGGATCAAAGAATTCGAAAAATCCTGTGTTTACGAAAACAAGTTTGCAGAATATAAAAAAGTGGAGCCGTGAGGAGTTTCATATACAGTAGATTAAAAGAGCAGAGGGTGGTTCACAGGAATCATCAGTTCTTCCACTTTGGGAATGTATAATTGCCACACCCATGCTTGACGTCATAGAGCTCGGAAAGTATTTACAGTTGTCGGCCACCAGACGATTAGACCAACTTAAAGAGCGATTTATAAGGCCCGTCAAAGGGTGGTTGGCGTGGTCTATCAGTGCCAACCAGTCGCCCAATTGGAGGCCCTATTCAATTATGGAAGATTAAAGGGATCGAAACGTACGAATCAATTGAAACGCGCACGATGAGCCTTGAATTATTTACGTGTGACAAAAGCACGTGTGTGTGTGTGTTGAGAAGAAAAGGGACTCTTGCGTGCGTCCGAGTACAGTCATTAGCCTTTGCGTCGAGTTAAAAATAAGTGACTGATGTCTGGAGTGGGCACGGAACACACAGGAGAGAAATCTTAATAGAATTAAATTGGGCAGAATCGGCATGACGTGCCAAGAAAGAAATTTACCGGCGGCCATTAATTTGTAGAAAATGCACACGGTTCCGACCGTCACCCAAAGTACGGCGAAAATCGCGGTGCAAATGCGAATTCCATCGCAGTTTGGCTCCTACCTATACCTCCCACATCATTGGACAACGCAAAGTCGTGCAGTCAGCAGTAGCTCCCTCCCCTCGCCTATCCCCTCGGAGCGCATTGAACGGCGAACCAGGCACAACTGGCGGTCACTTGCAGCTGGCGTTCAGATCTGAAGCGACGGAAGAGAAAGGTCTGGTGGTGCAGCAGTTGCTTGAAGTACCGGCGGCAAATGAATGGAGGTCTGCTGTCAAACGCAGCACGAGTCACAAGTCCCGTGTTCATAATCAATCCCTGTAGGTTTTGACAGTCACCGAATTCCCTGCTTGAGTCCTTTTGTTTGGAGGGTGGTAACTGGAACTGACAACAGCACCGGTTTCTAATGGCCTGATCCGTCGCAGCCATGCGTATGCTATCCCACCCCCTCTCCCAGCATAGAACGATAGGAGAATATCTTTTCACAGTCCTTGCACCATGTAATTTGCATGGTATTGTCAAGGAGAGGGTGGAGCAGTTGAGGTAAAGAAATTTCTCTCTCTTCTCTAAGCCACTAGCAGATTTGTTTGTTTTGCAAGTGAGCTTGCTGGGTTAATGCGATACACACTGGCCATTGTGATGCCTGTCATATGGTCATGACGCTTCGTTCCATACAATTCTTTTCTTATCACTTTCTCGCATTTTTTCTTCCTATCATCATCTTGCTAAGGTCTCCTTTTTATTTTTCAATTTTAAAGCAAAGGACAATAGACTTATGCCGATTCCACATTCTTCTTTACTTCTATCGTCGCAACAAGTATCTCTAACAGGTTTTTGCACCTCGTTCTTCATTAGCCCCTTTCGAAAATTCTTTCCACTGCCATTCCCTTACCTCTCGTTTCATTTTTCACTTAACTAAACCATCCAACGGTACGACAGGAACCATTTATAAATTAATTAACTCTTTGGACACGAGTAATTTTATTAAAAAAAAAACAAAATACGTTGCAAAGAAACCCGACCAGCGACTGTTTACACGTTTATAACTCTGACCGATATTATAACTTGTCGATCAAAGATAATATTAAATTTAGTTTAACATTATCTGTTACTTTAGTTCCATTCCATGCCACCAGGTGATATGCCGCAGCTGTTTTTTGTTATTAATGTCGTTGTGTGACGTCAGTCGTACGACAGATGGTTGTGAGACGAAATCGCATTCTGTCATGGTTTTTTTTTTTCCTATTCTTATCGCTATTTTGTGTTTGTTTATATTTGCCAATTTTAATTTTTCGAATTTTCTTACTCTCTTAATAGTAAAATCCCGCTCAGCACGGATTCGTCTCGCTAGCAGAACTTCGAAAAGAAAAAAAAAAAATCGTAATAATAACTTACGATCACAATTAATAACATTCTTCTCCCGGGAGAGGCAAAACATATTGTTATGGCGTGAAAAGAAATCGTGGCAACAATTGCCATTTGTGATTTTCACACTCCGATTAACTACAGGGTATGTTTTGGGATATTTCTTTAACTGTACAGGAAAAAAAAAAAAAAAAAAACGAAAAAAAAAAAAAAAAAAAAAAAAAAAAAAAAAAAAAAAAAAAAAAAAAAAAAAAACAGAAAGAATTCAACTTTCTCCTCCTTTCTTTCTTTTCGCAACGAGAGAGAGATATATATACGTTAATGAACATTAAAAAAATATGAAAAGATGTTGAAGATGTGAAATCAACTTCATCACAATAGATTGTCAACGGTTATGGTTTTATTATATTTAACAGGAGGACAAAAAAAAAGTCCTTTCGATGGTGAAAAACTCCTCTTTGCCGTTTACAACAGTCCAACATTATTATTATTATTCTTAAATTGAGGTGTGTCTTGTTTCCTCCAGTTTCCGAAAGCACTGAGGAGGATAATTAAGCACGTGCAAACCGTTCGGATGCAAGAAGTTCGTTATTTAATGTGTCCCGAAGGTCAAAAATTAGATGGCAAAATGCAATTCCTGACCTCCCGCAGTCGTAAAATTAAACGTGTATATATATAAAAAAAGAATTTTCTTGGATGTGTATGCGAAGTTTTTTTACTTTTACTTTTCGTACCCGGATGATTGTATCTTTAGCTGGGAATTTCTAGAACGTTAAGCAAGGACCATATGACACCATTGACGAACACGGAAACAGCTGCACTCCGTAACTTTACCTCTAACCCAGCTGTCGTATAAGCATCGATGTCATATGAGGATGTTTGTGTGTTTTTACTTATAGCAGATGCGTTGTTTGCAACTTCTACGCCTATACGAGTGATAAAGAATATTATTTATTGAATAAATATTACCGTGTTTTTCTTTATACTCGGAGTTTAGTCAATCTTTTTTCTGTAAGAGGGGAAAGGTGACTTTTTGACAAAAATAATGGTAACGACGCAAATTTAAGATTAAATGGAAACATTCTAGTTCGTGTTTGATACTCAGAATAACGCCAGGAAAGTGAATCATGCAGAGTTATATTGGAAACTTCGCACGCGTGTTCAACATATGACTGATGGAAATGTATTGCGAGTGATAACTAACCTGACGACAATGTCGGAAGTCAGTATTGAGTATATAGTAATCTTATTACTATAGGTTTACTATACTCTCCCATAGACTCAATACTGACTTCTGTTGATGTCGTCAAGTATAGATTGTTTTAATCTAAACTTGTTGGTACTATAGGATCCCATAGACTTAATACTGACTTCCGATGCTGTCATCAACTATAGATCGTTTTAATGTAAAATTATCTGGTACTGTAAGATCCCATAGACTCAATACTGACTTCCGATGCTGTCATCAACTATAGATCGTTTTAATATAAAATTGTTTGGTACTATAGGATCCCACAGACTTAATACTGACTTCCGATGCTGTCATCAACTATAGATCGTTTTAATGTAAAATTATCTGGTACTGTAAGATCCCATAGACTCAATACTGACTTCCGATGCTGTCATCAACTATAGATCGTTTTAATGTAAAATTATCTGGTACTGTAAGATCCCATAGACTCAATACTGATTTCCGATGCTGTCGTCAAGTATAGATCGTTTTAATGTAAAATTGTTTGGTACTGCAGGATCCCATAGATTTAATACTGACTTCCGATGCTGTCGTCAAGATAAAATTGTTTGGTAGTCCCGTGTTGCAAGAGATACACGGTTTGCTGTCTTATTTTTCTCGAATAACGTTCGACAATTATTAAAAGGAGTCGACAGAGGCATCTTTTCGGAAGAGATATCGCCGCGTTTTATCCGAGAACTTCGCGAGAATTCTTATATTTTGGACGGTCATTAGGATACCTAGCACGTGGTCAGTCGTCTTTCAGAAAACCACACTCGCTTACGAATAGCTGCATTTTCTGTTTTCGGCAAACATTCTGCCGGACAGTCGACAAACGGAATTGATGGAGTGGAATTTGGTCCTTTAGGCGAACAGAGCGTGATCGGGGTTCGAAAATGTCGTTCTGAACTCTTTGGAGTATTCCCGGATGATCCGACCAGTCCATATAAAAAGAAAAACAAAACAAAAAAAAGTTTAGATAGTGTCTGCACAATTTTTATATTTCGTAATAAACAAGTTCAGACTGGTAAAAAGTCGTTTGTAACTGTTTAAACTCGCCGATTTGAGAAGTGTACACGTGCTGCTTTATTAATAAGTGACTTACTGTCAGTTCCGTAACGCGCAGTGAGTCATTACTTATCAGAGAAAAGTGCAGATCTGTTAGAATAGATCGAATTTTCGTCGCAACCAAGAAAAAAGAGGGGCAAAGAAAAAATGGCAAACGATTACCAACAGCTTCTCTCCTCCCTATTGTTCGGCTAGTAGTGCGACCAATGTATCTTCTGCAGACAACGTGACATACCGAAATATAAATAACGCTACCACAGGCTACTGCAGCTTGGAGATAAGATTGGCGATGTTCCGGCTCGTTTTTCTGCTATGTACAGCTCTAGACAGAGCTGCACACCAACCGTGTAATTAAACACGTGGCCTGCTACACGACTGATAATAGCGGAAGAACCAACTAGATCTCTCACTGTCTTCTCCAGCTCATCTTATCCTGTTCTTGCAGGATCGGGTTTTTCTTGGATTCTCTCTACTTTTTAACGGAGTGATTAATAGTGTAGCAGTTTACTAAAAGGTATATCGCTAGTCGTTTCTAACTTCTGCTCGGAAGAAACACAGACGGTGAGAGCCACGAACTATTACGTCATAACGGTGGTCACATGTCAATGTTAGCGGAGTACCAGCTGCCACCGACTGGTGTATGCCTTTCACCTTGAAAAGGGGTGGAAATCATCATTTGTTTTTCTTCACCCCTTCCGAAATGTATGAGGTAACCGGCCCTATATAAATTGCATTTTGTTGGTTGGTTGCACCTGTTTTATTGATGCTAAATCCGATTTTTCTGATTAAATTTTTGATGCAAGCGAAAACTTTACGATTCTCATCCTTTCTAAAATCATGTCTACTAGAGAGCTCTTTGTTTTTAGCTCAATATGATGGAAATTACAGCTTCGATCTTGATAATCAGCCGAAGTATCTTAGGATTTTGGACGTAGTCACGACAAAGTCGACCTTGATCTTCACTTCTATAGTGTTTTAAAAGAACGGAGCGTTACCGTAATGTGTTTGAATTGATTGATTTGAATAAATAAAAGATAAAAAACAGCATAAACCCCACAAAAATCGATAAAGATGTGGCCGAGGAAAATGGAACAATGGATAGGTACAGCTGGGACATTCCCATCTACCATTTAACAGTAGACTATATATATATATATATATATATTTATACATACATATATACACACAAACACATAAGTACAGTAAAACTTTATATGATTTTAAAGATATAATTAGGAGATGCAGAAGAGAGCGCAGCTGCTGTTTTCTTAATTTACGTTTTTCGAGTTGCGTTTTCGTTCCGTCTTTCCAGAAGAGTAACGAAACGTTGTTTTCCCAATGAAAATCGGCGCTAGTCCTGTGTTTAATCAGAGTTTCTTAAGTGTAAATATCTTGTTGCATTTTCTACACGACTTAGTTCAGATACACACACACACACATGCAGGCTGTTATTTTTTCCAGATGGTCATATGTTGCAAGTTGTGATGGATGGATGCTATTACGTTGATCGGAAAATTTGATTTTTCCACAGAGAGGGTGTTCTTTTTCTCAATATCCATCGTAAATTACAAATTAATGGTGAAAATTGATTTGGCAGCTCGCTTGCTCAAGAGGCGAATAAAATAATTTCCTTTTGAAGTATTTTTAATTAATCTTTTGTTTTATTTTTGCATGCTCTATGCGCTTTATATATATTTTTGCAAATGAATAGTTGTTTAAGCCTTCCATTTTTGCTAGGGGATGATGATTTTTGATGTGGCTCAGCGTTATTTTTAAGATAAACAGATGGTTACAGTTCGACACTCGCTCGAGTTTTTGTGGAAATTTTCCTTCTGTCTCAATGGAAATTGTTTCATCTGCATAAACAGTTGGTTAACTATTTGGAAATTGTTTCATCTGCATAAATAGTTGGTTAACTATTCGGAAATTGTTGCATCTGCAGAAACAGTTAGTTAACTTTTCTTTATAATTACGAATAATTCGGTCGAATGTCGATCGTCATTGTTCACTACTAAAAACCGTGTGAAACTGTTCAGCTTTAATAAATCGCACATGTTAGTTGATCATGAGTAACAACATTTTTGATGATGGGCTAAATTTACTAAAAACCGTGTGAAACTGCTCAGCTTTAATAAATCGCACATGTTAGTTGATCATGAGTAACAACATTTTTTGATGATGGGCTAAATTTTAACATTTCTGAGAATGGTCAAACTGTTATTGATTTGAATATCGACTGCAAGTTTGCAAACAGAATTTAATTTAAAAGATTATAGTTTGTGGACTCGGAAATTTTAAACAGGGTCTTAATTTTGACACACACTCTCTCTCTCTCTCTGGAGAAATATTTGCAGTCAACATCTTAAGGATAGAATATATGCAGAACTAGAGAGAGAATCGTCGACCCGAAACCTCTGTCCTATTCAGCAGGTGTATGCATGAGTGATGAGAAAGGAATTGTAAGTGGTGGGGAGAGATCACGCCAAAAACCTGTCAGCTAATGTTGTGGTCACGTCTATTGATTGGCCGTGTACACAAGTCGTGCAAATAAATATTTCAACTCATATCGACTGATGTCATGGTTTTGCAGTAACGCCAGATGGTTCCAACCAGACAAACGATATTGAAAAATTACAAAGGCATATTCACGACGGATTATAAAAAAAAATATCCTAGGCCTCAGAATATTCTCTGGTTATCAGTGGACGAAAGTTATATAATTAAAAATCCGTTTTTAAAAATGATTTTTATTTTTATTTTTTAATTTTTAAAGCTGATCAATCGCGTTATACACATGGCGAAACAATATGGCGACGTGGCGATCGAACGGTTCGACAGAAAAGAAACCTTAAACCGTAATCACAGGGACGCCGTCTCTTCCAGCTGCTGCTCCATTCCTCCACTTCGATAGATATATATTTCATTCGTCACCAGCTCCCATCATCTAGAGACATAGCCTACAGGAGCGTGCCAGTGTTACTTCGACCCTTAGAAGGGATCGAGGAGGATGGGGAGAGACAAAACGCACGTGCGCCGAACAGGTGTCTCCACAGACCTGTTATTAAAGGGACGTCAGCTGCTCAGCCTAGAAGAAGAAGAAGACCCGAGCTTGTCTCTCACCACTTAATTAAAGATCGACTGGACTGACTGGACTCTTACTCTCTCTCTTCGTTTTCCGACATAAACACTTCCACAATCTGTTACACCTACGAGTGTAATGACTTAAAAAAACGGTGTCACTCCAAGCAAATTAATGAAAGCGCCATTCGGGGCTCAGGTGGTTTTCCATTCTGATTCTCGCCATTCCTACTCTCTTCTACGAGACTGGTAGTCGCAGTTAGTCGATACACACCGGGTCTTAAATGCCTGGCACATTAATAATTAAAACATTATAATAAGTGCGGAGTATAAAAGACACAACGCTCGCTGAAAAATCATTACTTTAAATAATTTTCTACTCACACCGAAAGGATCTATAAAAGAAAAAGGGATGAAAATCGTACGTGCGGTTTACACACTAGATTTCTGACGTCACACTCGGCAGGTGGCGGAAAGTAATTTCGGAGTATGCCTACGTTCGAGTGCACACACAAAAGATCGAACTGTGCCACATGTCGAAAGCTGTGCTGTATAGGCTGTTGTTCGAATATTTTGCATCTTTGCCAAATATTGATACGTAACGGTGTAGAGATTTATTAATCAGAAGGACATTTCGAGTTAAAAATGAAGCAAAAAAGAGAGAATTTCGAGTGTCTGATGGACCAAAAACAAACCGAAATCTTTACATTACTATCAGAAAACCTGATGACAGCATAGGAAGTCAGTATTGAATCTATGGGAATCCCATAGATTTAATACACGTACTGATTTCCGATGCTGTTGTTAAGTATAATATTCTTTGCAAAACTTAGCAAATTTTCTTTTTAAACACAAAGTTTAACATAATATACTTGACGACAGCATAAGAAGTCAGTATTGAGTCTATGAGAGATCCCATAGTCTTAATACTGACTTCCGATGCTGTAGTCAAGTCTTTTTAATAATATTCTTTGCAAAACTTCGCAAATTTTCTTATTAAACACCAAGAATTTTACTCCATTTTTCAATTTTTATGTTAACGTAGCCGATATTTTAACGATTTTGATCTTTAACATTTAATTTTTACATGGGGAATCTATTTATTTATACAAGTGCTACAGGTCTGCTTCACTGTAAGAGATGATTAAGCAAAGTCTTCCAATCTTTAAAGAAAAAAAGCAATTATATGTTGTTTATAAAAAAAAAAAAAAAAAAAAAAAAAAATAATCGCCTTGAAAATAGGATCGATGCTTGAATTGTATGTATAAAAAAAAAAAAAACAGAAAATTTTAAATCGTAAAAAAGATAGAAATCCAAGAATACTAGACAGTTAAATTTGTCTGGAGGTGCTGGTACCAGCACAGTCGCTTCTCTGCTTCGCTATCTTAGGATGATCGGAGAGGGACATACCCTCATATCCTTCCTGGACTGTTGTGTACTTAATAGAGAACAGTTTCGACGTGTTTCTCTCGTTTCCGACGTGGAAAGATTTAATTTGTGTAGGATTTTTATCTAAGCACGTGACTAAGTAAACATAAAAAAAAATCAATCTATGCAGAAGACCAAATTCATCATTTTTCGCGTATTTTCTTCCTTGAATAAACAGGAAAATAAAAAGTTGCGCCAATCTCGTCTTAAGATTAAATTTCGGTTTTGTTTCCAAGGATACAAGTCGGATGATGCGGATGATGAGCCGCGGATCAAACAGCACATTATTTATAAAATTTGATAAAGAAATAATACAAACTTTAATCGGCTGTATAAATCAATAACGACGCGGCATATAGCGGAGTAATGAAAAGGTGGCAAACAAGATACAAAAAGTAAAACGTCAAAAACATCTGTATCATCACCTGCCCTATAGAAACAGCCATTTAATCTAGGAAATTTGGTTTAAGCAAAAAAATTTTTCTTTTGTTAAATTTCTACTGTTATCGTGGTATTTTTGCCAATAAGAACAGAAAATTGAGGCCTGTATGCTCATAATATTTTAGCTAGTTCGTCATAGTTTTGCTTGAATCTCAAGTTTCTCCTCATCCAATTTTGATCTATAAACCACCAAAATCTCACTCGTACTATAAAAAAAAATGATGTGCTTTCTGTATACTTTAAGGGGTCTAGAAACTTAATTTTCGATCGTGTTTAATTATATCGATGTTATCCGGATATTTTCGAAATTATTTTTGTTTTTTTTTAATAACCGGATAACCGGCGAAAGAATTATTTAAATTACAAACCATCGGGTTTTAAGCAACACAAATCGTTAAAAATAAATCGATAGATAGTGTTTTAGCGGATGTAGACTGGCAAATATTTACAGGAGGGGAAGCAATTTACTGTGATCTCTTTTACACTATTAAAAGAGGAGGGAAGGAGTAGTAGTAGCCTGCATAAACTGATTTGTCTCTCATTCGGCAAACAAACGAACAGATGGCGAATAGACCAAAAACGCGTCCGTTGGACAACCCAAGGTTCCAGATGTCGACAGCCACGTGACGGTGAAACATCGCACTCTCCGCTCTCATCCAACAACAGAAAGAAAATGAATTGGGAGAAGAGAATAGACAGAGAGAGAGGGGGAAGTCCTCTCCCTCTCTCTCTCTCTTTTTTTTTTCTCTTCTCCTCTGCAGAGTGACGGGTATGGCAACGTTGCCAGCCAGTGTCGTAGTACAGAACGTTCGAAACTTAGCGTCGCTGTCATTTATTCATCAGGCACTGGCGGACTTTTGCATGCATAGCAGCTGGCATACTTCCATCGAAACGCAGCAGATGGTAAAGTGTTGCCATCGGTGCCGTGTCGCCAGTACCTGATTCCAATAATCCTAAACGTGCCCACTCGACAATAATACATCTCCGACTGGTACACACTCCCGATCTGTACCGTTGGCAATTACACAGAAAGTGAGAACCTTTCAGTAGTTAGTTTGGCTTACACAAAACGAGAGAAGAGGAAAAAAAAAATCTCTTTAGTTATAGGCCTATATATAAGAATTTACACATCGAAATGCACTTAAAAAAAGCGTGGAATAATAAAAAAAAGTAGCAAATTAGCTTCACCTAAACACCTTCCTTCGATAATTTCTCCATTATTCACCGTTACGTCGTTCAGGTGAGTAAATTATTCAGGACAGTGACCTTCCCCTTAATGAGTTTTCCATCTCTCCAAATTCGAAAAGGCATTTCAATTTTCTAGATTTGTAATTGTCAGATGGTACCATATGCCATATAATCTGCATATAGTGTAAATCACAATTTGAAACATCTGACATCTTACCCGAGATTTATATCGAAAATCGAGCGAAATAATAATAATAATAATAATAGTAATAATAATTTTAGTTTACGTATCGTGGACATTTTTTTTCTTTCTAAATTTGCAGTGTTTGCATTTTTAATTAATGGTGCGACTCACCACCACAACACAAACGATAATGAGAAGTATTTCTGAAGAGCTAACGAGTTGAAATATTTGGACCACCTACATAGAAAAGTGCCAGAGCGCTCCATTAGCATAAAAAGTGGTGCAAAAGCAATCCAGTCGTTATATATTTGAAAGATGACGGTATCGATAACTTAAGACAAAACTTCTGACCGTTCTGAAGTAAAAACTAGAGGTCTGAATCGTCATTTCTATGGATATAGCTCCACTTTCATCAGTTGGAAGTTAGTTTTGCTAATGAAAAACTGGTGAGTGGACTGGGCACACTTTAGATGCCACGTGGACATACAGTTCCTTGTCCGAGATGATTTTCCTTGGGTCGTTATATCTGTGGGAACTTATGACGCCCAGAGCAGACTGTCTAACAAGCGAATGGGGGAGGGCGATTGATTAGATCTTGCAAGTAATCCATATCCTATTTCTCTCTTTCTATTTCCTCTGCCGTCTGCTCTGGTCACACAGCACCATTGACAAACGACCGTCTCTTGCATGTAAAACAGTATTTTTAAGAATGTGATGAATATTTACCAGCCAGAAAGAATAATAAAAAAAAAAAAGCTCTTTATTATCGGGACTTTTTAACCTTTCGTTACGCTGCTTAACGCTGGGAAACTGCGTTATTCCCGAAATTTTCTTTCGATAAAAGTACGATTTTCTGCACTTTTTTTCGTTTTGGAGAGGCGGACGAGCGGATAATGGGTGCCCTTCCGTTGCTTAGTTACCGGCCCGAACCAAACAGTACTCCTGCTCGATATGTCACGTGACTGACGCACCATCAAAATTAATGACATCGATTACATGGTTAATTTCTTCGCGATTTCTTTTTCTAATGATGTCTTGTTGCCAATGAAGCCGGATAAAACGATTACTTGTTTTATTCGCGTTTTTTTTTTTTAAATTCGTACAAAATTTATTTAGAAAAGGAAAAATAAAATATGAACTCCGACACGTGATTACTACCTTTCTACGTAATCAATTTAAAAAAAAAAAATTGAAATTTATTTATTTTTTTCCTTAACTATACCTGGAATTTCTACATGGAGATTGGCCGCAATGCAAGGATGCCAGAAGGAAAAGCCACTTATACAGGCTGTGATCTTGTTTAGACAATTTTTGATTTTAATTTTTTTTTTCGATCTAGTTTTTTTTTTTTTTTTTTTAAAGCGAAAGGCGTTCGCTAATAGGTGTCGGTAGTAAAAGGAGCAGTCTTTTTAAGCGAAAGGCGTTCGCTAATAGGTGTCGGTAGTAAAAGGAGCAGTTAGGATGCGTGCACACCCCACGGAGATAGTTAGGAAAACGAAGTGGACGTAATGAGCGAGTCGTCACAGCCTTACGAGTGTTTGGAGTTGCAAGTCCAATTACCATCTTACCCTTCGGTCTTAATTACCGAAGTTTTCAACAGCAGTACAAATAAAATGGTTCGTTTCTTTCGTAATCTCCTAATGGAAGCGATTTCACTTGTCTTAACTGCTCCGGGCGAGAATTACTTTTCGAACGGTTTTTTCTTTCCTCCCTCTTCCTTTTATCGAATTCTGTTCCTATGTTTAACGAGAAGAGGAGTTCTTATAAATGCGCAGTTGTACTTATTAATGATATTTAAATTCTCTTTCTCCTCCTGCTCCATTCCCTAGAATGAACCATACTGTTAAACTTATATACTGTATATTATGTATTATATATATATATATATTCTGGAGTTTGACGTTCTGAATTAGCTGATTGGAAACTGGGTTGAAGTTGTGCAGTTACTGGCTAGTGGAAGCGTGCAGTGAGGGAGTTTGTTCATGGCACATTAACCTCCAAACGTTTCTCAAGACATTTGGCTCAGGTGGAAAGAAAATCCTTTCTGCTTTCCAAATTTCCTCTCTAATATTTCTAAACATGCTTAAATTCGTTTCCACAAAGAACTATTAGCATTTGCATGTTTAACGCACTTAAAATTTTCACAGGGGTTTAGGTACTACTTATTTAAATTTACTAAAATGCAGATTTATTAATGCGTATTGCTTCGTTCTCATTGCTCTATGCATTCTTTTCATAAATTACTTAATTTTTATGCGTTTGGATCTATTCTCCGTGTTCTGTTTTCCATATTTATCGGATTATCCGCGTAAAAGAGTATTTGCTTTAACTTAACGACAACATCGGAAGTCAGTATTAAGTCTATGGGATATCCTCCATAGACTTAATACTGACTTCCCACGCTGATATTAAAGTACAGTTGTTTATATATATATCTATAAACTACACTCTCCCATAGATATACTGTGGAGAGTATAGTTTATAATATGCTATGTCTATGGGAGAGTATATAAATCCCAGTTTATAGTATCCTAGTTTATGGTATTCTAGTTTATAATATGCTATGAGTATAGTAATCTTATACTCACTCTTAGTCATAGCAGTATAAATAATACTCTCCCATAGACATAGCAGAACAAATAATATTCTCTCATAGACATAGCATACTATAAACTATGCTTTCCCATAGTATATCTATGGGAAAGTATAGTTTAGAGACTATAGTATGTTTAGAGTCTATGGTAGATATACTATGGGAGAGTATAGTTTATAGATTTATATAGACAACTATACTTTCCCCTTAGTCATAGCAGAACAAATAATATTCTCTCATAGACATAGCATACTATAAACTATGCTTTCGCATAGTATATCTATGGAAGAGTATAGTTTATAGACATATAGACAACTATACATTTATAGCTTGACATTGGCATATCTGATTAATTAATTTATCCTGTATAAATCATAAAAAATTGGTTTATCAACCTTATCGTGCATAAAAATTCTCCTTAGAAGAAACTGAAAATAATTTTTACATGAGATAGTTCTTCGGAAGGAACCAAATTCCCGAAAATCTCCTATTTCTAACTGGCATACGCCATCCTAAAAATTATTGTTATATATAAACGAGAAAGCCGACTCTCTCTCTCGTATAACAAATTTAAAATAATTATCATCATAATTTGGATTTCTTAACTTCTACAAATTCGGAAGTTTATTCAGTCTGGGTTTTATTTTAATGATTCGACTGACGGTAAACACTTAGGCAAAGGAAGTGTGCAGGTGCTAAGCAGCGAATCTGTACCCACAAGGGAATTACATCTTGTAGAGACGTAATATTAATCAAAAGTAAATGTGTTGTGTGAGAAAGAGATGGGAGAGAACTCTGCATCTCTACACCATTGCATGTGATTAAATACGGATAATCTACAGTCTCTAAATCAGTTTAAAATACGGTACCGTACATAATTTTTATTATTATTTTTTTGAATTTTTAACGTCTAAGACGCTTTTATTTTATTTTTTTTTCCTTGTTTATAAAATGTCATTGTTATTTTTGAGAATAAGTTTTGTTTACTGGAAGTTCGATGCTTATAAAGTTGTTAACTTATTTGGCCAGTCGCAACCGTCATGCGATAAGCAGCCTAATCTTTCAGCGAAAAGTACCTCACGTGATTTCATTAGTCGATCTAATTAAAATTCTTGATTATCCCCCCGTAAAACAGTCTCGAGAATGTGTATTCCAAGAAGTAGATTAAGGTTGGAAATTTTCGAGAGTGCATCGCAGTCTATCAGCATCGAAACGAAATTCATGATGTGAATGAAATGCACTCCTCGACAAATTAGAATTAAAATTGTATGCCAGTAATCTGATACCTTCTTAGTAAAAATCGATAATTAATTTTACTTTGTAGACTATTCCGACACCATAAGAATGCCAGATTCACCGGATTGCAATGTCAAACAAGCACCAGTATCGACTTCGGCCAGTATGGCGTCGTCAGTGACAAATCACAAGATGACCAATGTCCAAGGTACGGATACGTTAATTAAAACAATACTTTTTTTTTATTTTTCGTAAAGTAGTTAAGAAAATTCATTTTATATTAATGATTTAATTATTAATTAATGTAAATTTTATAGTTGTTTAAAATCTTAATTAAAACGGAGGTTAATTAAATCTCCGTTCACACTAATGATTAACTAACTAAAAGGTAAAGCATATGTTAGATCTATATAAACTGTTTTCATAAATTAACATTACATTGCAAAGGTAAACAAGGGGTTACATTAAACTGAGTTTATATTAATATATATTGTTTAAGTCGTTTTACTCGTTAATGTAGTTTGATCAACAAACTTTTTATTATTCGCAAAGAAATATCGATGCGAAGTTTAGCTGGCGAACAAGAAATTGGGATAGTTTCATAAGAATAAGTTTGCTATTGTTCATTCAGGTATGAATGGAACTCATTCTCCGCACACAACGTCATCAACGGAGACCCCATCTCCACCAGCTACAAGCCAACCAAATATGTCAACCAACTCCATACCTACAGCAGAGTTGCCGCTTGGTTGCACTATCCGTCAGCTGGGGAAGTTGAAACGGTTCCTAACAACACTCCAACAGTTCGGAAGTGACATATCACCAGATGTTGGAGAGAGAGTGCACAATCTCATATTGGGGCTTGTGGTGAGTCGCCTTTCTCTTTCATTCTCAAACTTACCTTTTCTATTAACATAATGCTTCTTAATTATATATATTTTTGATGCGTTAAAAATCTTTTATATCAATTTAAAAAACTGAATTAAATTTTTCAGCGAAATTTAAACTTTCGAGATGCTTTTCTATCGTAAAAATAATATATTTATCCTAGAAATGGTAGATTACTGGCTAGTGAAACACGTGTCGCGTCGCATTCGGCAGCGCGGCGTCGCCTATAGCAAGCTTTTTTTTTTAATGAATATATACATACGTTCTCAGTTTGCGATGTAGGGATCGGCTAACACGAATATTTAAGCCAGTGATTCGTGTTACTCGATCTCTATATCGTGGTCTGGGAACGTATGCATATATTCATTAAAAAAAGCTTGCTAAAGGCGACGCCGCGCTGCCGGATGCGACGCGACATACATTCCATCAGTAGGATGAATTTTTATACTTAAAATCATTAATCATTATTTCAGAGTTCGTCACTGACCATCGAAGAATTTCATCAAAAAGTGCAAGATGTGACTAACTATCCACTGAGACCTTTTGTAGTTCCCTTCCTTAAGGTAAATTTCGATTTAATAACAACTTATTTTGCGCATTTAATAAGATAGTTTTAAGTTAATCGCATCTTATTTTGAAATCTTCAGTCTCACTTACCTTTACTTCAAACTGAACTGATTCATTTTGCTCGGCTGGCCAAACAAACACCTCAGCAATATCTTCGTCAACATGAGCAACTAGTCATCGATTCCACTCTTCATAATGGAGGAGAACCATTCGAAATTTTTCAAGCGGACACTAAGGAAAACGGAAAAAGAAGAACACCACCCGATACGTAAGTTTTTTTTTTCTTTTATGTTACACATAAATACTTTAAAAAATTTTTAATATTCAAAACCTTTTTATGATTTAATCTTAAATCTGTTTTTGAATAAAAATTTATGAACTATAAAATTAAACTTAGTTTTTATCAATAAAAGAGATAAAACATTAAGATTTACGTTTTTTTTTTTAGATATTTTTGACAATCAGAAATGATGAATAAACACTCTGCTACTTACTCTATATATCATACATAACTTAGATGCAAAAATCAATTCAATTCTTAAAAAATACAAAATTTTCCTAAATCCTTTAATTTCTGATATTTTCTTCTTCTGAAAGATTTAAATTATATACATAAAAAAAAAATATATATATAGGGGATTTTCATTCAATTTTTTGAATGTTTTATTTACAACTTACAGAATTTTTTGATAATATTTTTAAAACATTTATCTAATCTAAAATAACTTTGAATATTTTAAAATAAATGTATCTGAAGTGAATCAGTTGTTGCAAATATTGTAATATTTAATGGAATCATGCCAAAGAAGTGAAAAAAAAAAATAAAGAAAATTACTACAAGTGGTATATAATATATATATTTTTTCTTAAAAAACTTACTTTACTTAAGATACATTTATCTAATTTTTAAATGCTTCTTAGATCTTGGACATATGGATGTTTGAGATAAATGTTAACCTTGGCAGATTTGTAGAAGTGGTGAAGGACAGATGAAATGAAAAGGATATCTCTTTTCTTATCTAACTATATTAATAATTGTTAGATCATTAATAATATAAGAAACTGTTTTAAAAATAACTATTCGATAAAATTTATAAATTATATATATATACAGTGGCTATCAGAGAGGGGGCAGCTGCTCTGGGCCTCAATTTATAATTCAATAGTTAGAAAAAAATATATTTGTATATTTTTATATTGTTTGAACTTTGGTGTTTGTCAAAATTTGAAGTTCTGTATCGATGTTTTTCCTTCCTTGTATACTTATCACTGTATATTTGTCAATTTTTTTTTTTGAAGGGCCTCAAAAATATTATTAGTTGTCCTGGGCCTCGTGTTTTCTCTGAAAGTCCTTATATATATATATTTGTGTGTATGATATGCCTGTCTAATTTCATGTGATTGTCTATTATTTTTCCTGTTATCATCTTTAATGTCCTGGGCCTCATGTTTTCTCTGAAAGTCCTTATATATATATATATTTGTGTGTGTGATATGCCTGTCTAATTTCATGTGATTGTCTATTATTTTTCCTGTTATCATCTTTAATTAAAGCAATTATTAATAAATTTTTACAAGTTAAAAATTATCAATGTGCAAAATTATAAATTATAGTTTAATAATTTTTGAATCTTTTTTTAATTTATATTGACAAAGATAATCATTAGGTATTTATTTTTCAAGGAGAAAAAATTACTATAAATATCTTTATGAATATAATATTCAATTAGATAAAAAAAAAAATTCTGTAAAATTCAGCAGATTAATTTTATTTAGAATGAATATCTAAATTCTATTTAATTTAGTAGTACTTTATTTAATAATTACCACTTATAATTTTCATCATTGAAGAATTAAAATCATCATAGCATAACAATTAGAAACAAGTAGGACAATGTTCTTGAATAAGTTAAATGAGTGAGAATTTTTCTTTTTACGTAAGTTTTCATACTGGATTTATTCCAGAAGTTTTTCTGACAGGTTGTTAATCTAACAATATTCAGTAAAAGAATGATGCTAATACAAGACAAAAATTTCCAGGTGCCCTAAGTCATCTGGCCTGTATCACCTTGAAAAGGACTGGTTATTTTATGTGCTCTTTCTTTGTGGGGGTAACGTTTGTTACATTTGATAGCAACAACATTCATGCAATTAAGTTAATGCACTGCAGTTGGAATATTTGAACATTACAGGCAATTTAGAAAATTTACAGGTTCTATACAGACAGGATACATCAAAACAAACTAAATATTATGTATGGAACTTTCACATGTTTTAAGCTTTTTAGATTTACCATGTATTTAAATGTATAGTAGAGAAATTGGAAGAATATTTTTTTTCTTTTTTTACTTTTTATTTCACACTGATCCAGTTATTGTTACACAGCTAAAGCATCTACTCTGAGTAATCTGTCATTTCTTGAAGAACAGAATGTTTGATGCTTTTTCTCTGGCAGAATTCCAATTACTTTCTCCCAAAGCTTGCCACAAATTTTTAGGTGACTGCTATTTTGTATTTTCCACATCATTATTCATACATGCCAAAATTTGTTTACATGATATTAAAATTGAGGAAAGTATAAAATTTTAAATTATTGAACAGATGGGAATAAGTGCCATTTAACAAGTGTAAGATCTACTTAATGCAAATATATAATTAAACTTTGTTAACATTTCTATAATCATAAAAGGAAAAGGAACTAATCTGAAAGTTGTCAAGCATAAAATGTCACATTTTTTAGGTTTAACATTATTAGCTTTTGCTTGATGAGTATTGCTGAGAAGTTTTTCTTATTATATTTGTTTGAATGATTTCTTCAAAAATTTAATTGAATCTAATTATTAATGCTAATATTGATTAATAATTTATTATTCTTCCTTTCATAAAATTTTATCATAAAATATTGTAATTTTAAGAATTATTTAATATTTTTATTTTAAAAACAAACTTTCTTAATAGGCGGAACCGTGAAAATGGCTATTCTGACAATGGAGGAGATGGCCCTCCACCAGCAAAGAGGCATCAACCACTACCTAGTCCAACTCTTGGATCAAGAATGAGTCCAGCTGCTGGTCCTAATCATGGACCTGTTGGAATGAGCTTTCGTTTTGATGATCCATCTGTCGTGTATAGAGAGAGGGAAAGGGATCGTTACGAACGTTATGAACGTTATGAGCGTGAGTTCTATAGACCATATTATGGTTAGTTTGCACAGTTTCTTTTTCCCTCCCTGTTTCTTTTTTCACCTGTCAATAACAGGTATATTATTAATACTTTACCACATTTTTTTAATTCAACAAATTAACTTTTCCTTAATTTTTATTCACTCATTTGAAAAAATTATATTTCTGTCCTGTTTGATTTGATTTATTTTTGCATACAAATTTCTTAATAAAATTAATAATTATAGTAAATTAAATTTTGAAGTATACTATGTCTGTATTTAATTTTTTCATTATCTAAATCTCTCTATTTGCACCTAATTAATGATTTATTTTTGCATACAAATTTATTAATAAAATTAATAATTATAGTAAATTAAATTTTGAAGTATATACTATGTCTGTATTTAATTTTTTCATTATCTAAATCTCTCTATTTGCACCTAATTAATTAATTATACTATTTTAAAATAAGATAATTTTATAATTTATTTATTTTTCACAAATACTTGGTTTGCGAGTCTCTAAAAAATTATAATATTTTAAAGCATATTAAATAAAAAAATAACTTATTTAATTATTAGAGTGATAACATAGGGACAGTAACTTTTTTATAAAATAAATGAAGACATACTAATATAAAATTTAATTAAAATAGCATCAAGTATTGAATTAAAAAAGAAATGGCTACTTGAATTTATAGTGTCAGGAATTTATAATTAGATACTTCCATGGATATTATTGACCTAGTTTGTGCATGCAGGTTTCAAATAAATTGAATTTACTATAGTTTAGAAAAAAAAACCCTTATCTTGCATTAATTTTTATAATAAATTATTATAGCTTTCAATAAGTAAATTCAATAAATCACTAACTATAATCGCTTTATACTGTATTTGATTGTTAATTCATTGATTTTAGTGGAAAATCCACTAAAATCAATGAATTTTTCTAGTAAAAATAAACAATATTTTTAAAGCTATACAGTACTAAACATAGAATATAAAAGTAAATTTTATTTAGTTTATTAGTTGTAATTTTTCAAGCATGTATTACAATGAAATTATTTGAATTAAAATATAATATAAAAACATACCTGTATTAAAAGTATTTATCATAATATACTGATATTACAATGAATTTGTTTATAGTTTTTTTGTTTGAAGTTTTTTTATATTATACAAATGAACTCATTTATATGCAGTTATACAGATTTTTAAATTAATTATTTCACACATGTTAAAATCTAAGAAATATATTGAAACAATTATGAATATATTCCAAAAGTGAAATGAAATTTCGAAATATTAAAAATTACATATACTTAATTGATTATTTATTGCATTCATAGATTTATAGAATTGCAATAATTTCATTATCTATTGGATTAAAAAAAACATGTTTATTAATATAATCTATAACTTATATCTAAGATTTGGCTAGTATAAACCTACAATATCTCCGAAATAACTGTAGATCAAAAATTATCAAAATTATTGTCTGCAAGATGGCCACTCTGAAGCATGCTTGGTTTTTACATGAAGAATCTGATGTTGAATCCCATACTTCCAGACTTTTTTTGCAAGAGGGTCCAGATCTATCCAATTTATTCCCATTCCAATTGATCTATCAGATATTAATAATAAACTGTACAGAAATATTTTATAATTCTATTTATTATATCAAAATATATAAAATAAAAACAAATGGAGAAGCTAATTCTTAAATTTTTAATTGATGCAAAATTGACATATCTAAAAACTATTTTCAGTTGTTTTATAATTTCTTTCAACAGACAAATTCAACCTGTCTTTAATATATTACCTTGTCCTTATGTAACCTTGTCTTTAATATATTATTAGAATGAAAACTTAAATTGATATTCCACATGTAAACTGATAATTTTTTTGAATTAATTCTGAAATCATTGCTTACAAAATTTTAAAATTTCTGTATGTTAAAACTACTATATGTACTAAACTTATAATAATTTTATAATACTTTTCAGTCCCATAGTAAATTTGTTTGTGAAGTATTGTATTATTTATATTCAACTGTTTATTCTGATTAATTTTATTTCTTCTCTAAATAGATGCAACAATATGAATGATGGAAATCTTGTAAAAAATATATATATTCATTTCACAATATAACAAACTTTAATTTTCTTCAATATATTAAAATCACAAACAAACCTCACAAAATAAATACTTCATTCAATATACAAAATGCTATTGTAATTATATTTGAATTTTTTGTTTTGATTTTTTTTTCCCGTACATGATTTTAGGATTCAAAATTAATTTAAATGAAGCTTCTTCTATACTGCTTTTTTCAGAGTATAATTATCAAAGACTATACAGCACTAATAAGCAGTCCTAAAACACATAAAACACTTTATTTACGAGTAACGTTTTCAACAAATTAATGCCATCTTCAGCTCATACAGTATGATAACAAATAACAAATTACTATTAAGCATAAATGTTCTTTGTTCTAGAATAGAACATTTATGCTTAACTGTAATTTGTTATTCTTTATCATACTGTATGAGTTGAAGATGGCATTAATTTGCTGAAAACATTACTCGTAAATAAAGTGTTTTATGTATTTTAGGACTGCTTATTAGTACTGTATAGTCTTTGTTAATTAATTTAAATGAATAAATTTATCATTTCTACTTCTTATTTTATTATAATTTGTCAAATATATTCTAAATTATCTGGTTTCTTTTTTTTTATTATACTTGACATACTAGTTTGCAAAACAACTTCTTTGTCCAATCCTGTTTATTATTTAATCCTAATATTTGTGAAAAAATTGAATTAAATGAAAAATAATATCATTTATTCATTTACTAAAGTTATGGAAACAGGCAAAATATAATTTTAAAGCACAAATATTATAAAAAGAAATAAATTTATTAAACAATATCATAAGTAATTACCAAAATCTATCTATGTTCACTGTACTTCAAATACATATAATTATATTCAATATATTTATTCTCAAAGTTAAAACAATAACACATAATTCCAAATCAAATTAGTCCAGAGCAGTATTCTTAAATGTTTTGTTTTCAGGACTGTTTTTAATAATGAAAAATTATGCAGAGTCTCTATCCCATAATTGGAATATCTGATAAATTCAACCTAAGAAATGTGTATTATATGATAAATATATCGATCAAATTAAAAACAAATATCTATTCAACAAGTCCATGTTTCTCAATATCTGTTTGTGAGCCCCTTAGGAGTTCTTGAAATCTCCAAGACTTTTTGGAGGATACTTTATAAATGCTGTTCTAGAACAAAGTCAAAATGTCTAATTCAAAAAACATATTTATTTAAAAACAAAAAATATATCATTAGTTTCTATTACTTTTATTCTGGAGGATACTTTATAAATGCTATTCTAGAACAAAGTCAAAATCTCTAGTTCAAAAAACATATTTATTTAAAAACAAAAAATATATCATTAGTTTCTATTACTTTTATCCATCCATCTAATGCAAATCTGCAGGAAAAGTGAAACTAATATAAAATAAACTATAATAATAAATTATTGGTAATATGAAACAAATTGTTTATAACATTTGCAACTTAAAACAATAGCAAATTCATTCTCTTTAAAAGTTTTCAAAATATACCCAAAGTAAACATATTCAAATTTCTAAGACAATATGAACATTTTTATATTTTTCATTCATAAATTTTGATAAATATCAAGTTTTGCCAAATATTTTTCTTGATCTTCCTATTTTTAAAATAAGGCAATATCTCAAATTTGAATTCTGAAATCCAAAAGTTTTCAAATATATAAGAATCAAGTATTCATTCATACATACAGACAACACTTAAATATACTGTATATAGCAAATAATATGTAGCCTATAATATATATATTTTATCCATCTAATTTAAATAGAATGAAAAGTTCTGAAAAATCAATTACTATATTTAATGAAAGACTTGGATAGTTAACAAATTATTAAAAGTGAAAAATGAATGAATCTCTAAAATATTAAAGAAATTCTATTTTATCTGGCAAATTATATTCTTATCAAAACATTATCTAAAATACAGTACACTCCTGAGTATCCGGCCTAATGTGGCAGAAGGGCAGGCCAGATAACAAAAAAGCCGGATAGGCCTGAGTTCTATGAACTTATTTCTTTGCCCCACCAATACCAGAAGACAAAGTTTTTATACCAAAACTCACTGTTATAATACGTATTTTCTCACTTCTTATTGAGTACAAAGCCCTCCATTTATCTCAAGCCACGTAGAATGTGAAATCTTCACTGTAGTACACTTAAAGAAACATTAAGCATACCCCAAGAACAATTTACGAATACTGTACATACTGTACAGTTAATAATCAGGAACAGCGGCAACAATTGAGGTCCGTTACACACTGACGAAACAATGAATAATAAGCAGAACGCTGCTCTTTTCCTGTCACAACTTGTATATTGCACATGACATGTAGGAGGATCATAGCAGATACCCGCTTCCAATGCAATGCCTTGCCTTCCTCATTTCATTACATTAAAAGAAAACTAGGCTGGATAGTACGGAGGCCGGATAGTCGCAAACCGGATATTCAAGAGTGTACTGTACTAGATTTACTTTCTTGCATGTATTAATTACTTTATTATCTTAAAAATATTTTGATAAATTTAATTATAATAATTGCAAAAATTAATTGAAATATTGGTTAATCATTTAGGTACTCTACATAGAGATTATAATGAAGAAAGGGATATGGAAGATGAATGGAAAAATATTCACACAGTAAGCAATATTTTATGTAATTAATATTCTAAAATATTAACACTTGAATATATAAATATTTTGTTTTTTTATCTTTAATATTTTTGTTCCAAATTATTTTATATTGGATATTATTTCCACTATTTTTAAACTTTAGAACCTTATTTATCCAAACATTTTTATATCTTTAAATTTTATTCTAAATCTTTTCTCTTTGTTTTTTATTTATCGACATTATTGTTATATCCTTTTCTAATTACTTACTTAATAATATATTAAATTTATATTCTTTTAATTTTCCTATCAACTAATTTCCAATCAAATAAATTCTGATGTAATATAATGGATTTATAACTGTATTGTATCAGAATTTATTTAATTATATGCTGAAGAGAGTGAAATATAAGTAGCTGAAAATATTTGGGATTCAATATTGTTTTAAGTAATTCACTTGTAGTGCTTAGAATAATTAATGATATTTCAATTTAAAAAATTTTATTACTTGATATCAGCTATTCAAACAAAATCGATATTAGGTAAAGTAATTTTATATAAATATTCTATATTAACATTTCTTTTAAATTTTTCAAAATTAATTTTTCAATATTGAAAATTTTCATGCTTATTATTTAAAAAACAAATATTGTATTTTTATTAAAATGATTAATGATGATAAAATTAGCATTCAAAATTATAGATTATATAAAAAAATAATTCAAAACATATTAGAATTATAATTATAAAACTAAAATTATAGTAATTTGGAAATTTATTTCTACAAATCAGAATCTATAAACAAAAATTAAGTTTTATATTAATAAGCAAATTGCTACAATATTGTATACACAATTATATTTATTAATTAGTTCCTTGGTACTGTTTTTCAGAAATAATTTTGCGATAAAAGCATAAAAATTTAAATATAATTGTGTATAACATTCTAAAATTATGTAATCTTAAGACAGAAATTATAAGTAGACTAAATTACCATAAAAAAGATGATAGAATATTAAAACATATAATGAAATATTTATCTTATTTTCCTCCCTGAACATAGAAAAATAACAGAATATTAAAACATATAATGAAATATTTATCTTATTTTCCTCCCTGAACATAGAAAAATTTAGTTAGAATCTATTAATATATCTTAAATTTTATTTATAATTTGTTCAGATTCATGCAAATTAACACCTAAAAGATGTCAATTCCAAAACAATATCATAAAAATCACAAACAGTAATGAAAATAGTAAATTTAATAAATATTTTCCAATATTTATTAAATTCATCATTATTATAAATAAAAAATTCTACTCAAAAAATTTAAAATATATAGTTGAAAATATTTAGAAAACTTCAATGTAAATAAGAAAAAATGATAGGAAAGAATTTTTATTAAAATTTTAATTAAATCCAAAAATAAAATCAAAATAGTTTAATCAAAAATAGTTAACAATAATCAAAAATTCTTTTTGGTTAATTAAAATCCATATAAATGCAGTAGAATTAAGAAATTTCATATGTTAAATAAAACACTTCATCATTTTTAAAGAAAACATTTTTCATTTATACAAATGAATCAATATTTATAACATTATTTATCATAAAGACAATTTATTCATTATAAAAGTTAAAATATAAAGTTTTAGAATTAATAAAAAAAAATTTAATTATTTTTATAATTAAAAATTTCTAAAGATGAAAATCTGTCATATCAAGTTCATGTATCTAAGATTATTAATTGATTTTTTAAATAAAATATAAGAAGATATTATCTCTCTTTCTAATTAAAATGTAGTTAAACCATGGAATTTCATTTAATTATAAATATATTTAAATATAAAATAATATTTTGTAGACTTATATAGCTGATTAGAATAACTGAGCATTATCAAAATTTTATGTTTACTAATACTGAATGTAAAACTGAGCTGATAAGAAATGAGAATTAGAAAAAATGAATATTTGATATTTGTAATTATCTTCTTGATTAATTTCTTTTAAAATATAAAAAATAGGATTTATTCATTTTATATAATAAATTCTTAATTTAAAATCTTTTTTTGAGAATTTTTTATGCTGTATATTTAATAAGTTTCCTATTTTATATTAACTTTTTGTAAAAGTAATGGTTAATTCTGATTCTGAAATTTTTATTAAATTTTAATTTTTGGTTTTAAATATTAACATAATTTTTCTTGTTTATATTATAAATAAATAATTTGCTTGATTGGAATTTATTTATTATTATTTTTAATTATAACTCAGGTAAATTTTATGAATATAGTCAGAAAAATCTATGGAAAAATATATAGTATATTTAATGTTTAATATTATTAGAGAAAATGAAAATATTTTAACAAAAAGTTTTAGCAAATTGTCTATGTAATTTTATGGTTGAAGTGTAGGAACTCATCATATGAATAATAGAAACTTTTCAATGGATGATAGTAAACATATGAATAAAAATATTATTACTACACTTGGTCATCGACTTATGACCTATGTGACTAACGACCGTCCGCACTTACAACCACAAAAAAAATAAATTATAAATAAATTAATAATAAATCAGACAACTGCGTGTACGATAACTATGGGAACATCTGACAACACAGGCTTCCCATACATGCCATCAGTGCCCTCTCTCTCTCTCTCTCTCACATACATTCAGTTGCTTTCAAGCATTTGTTACATGTGAATATTGTTAATAAATATATAGCCGACATATGACCAGATCGACTTATGACCTATCAGTCAGAATGGAAGTCAGTCGTAAGTTGATTATCAAGTGTATATAATAATTAAGTTTCAAAACTTACAAATTTATGAACTGTTTATTTTATAATAAATTTATAATTATGACATGAACACTTTTTATAAGCATATAAGAGGGATAGAGTTTTTTTAAAAGTTTTGATCTTAAGAGAAATTTGCTAAACTTATCAAAACAAAAAATAATTTTTTATAATTTTGTATTAAAAAAATATACAAAAAATACACTGTATTAAAAAATATTAAAGATAATATATGAAAGCTGCTTATATAAATAATAATATAATAAAAATTATTGTTCCTGATATAAAATACTAAATATCACAGAAAACAGAAATCATATAGAAAGGCACTTATAAGTTTATTATAAATCCTTTAATGTTTAAAGAGAAAAATTTATATATACAATAGTAAGTAATGTTTTTAATGCTTTTAATTTTGATCATTATCAGTTGTTTACAATATACAGATATAATTAACAAATGTTTTTTTAAGATTTGTATTATTGTTATGAGGATATTTTCTGTTCAGTTTATTATTAACATTATGTTAATGTTTAAAAACTATTCACTAGATAAAAATATTTTTGTACAACATAAAAACTTGTTCTTTGATGATTTTTGAAATAATTAAAATTATTGTACTTTGTATTAAATATATTAATGTATCAGTAAACTTATATTTTATAGTCTCTATTATATTCTGAATCAAAATTTGTTATAGAATATAATAATATAACATTATTTCTTCTGCATATAAATAATCATTTACAATTAATTTAATACACGATATATGAAAAAACCACTTGCTTTTATACAATAATGGAGTTCTTAACAGCACTGATAGCAAGTAACAAATTCTTTTTAGAAATGTTCTATGCTTAAGAAACTTGTACTGGTGAGGGACCGATGGCAGGTCCAAAAACGTTTTACAGAATTAAAATTTCTTTGTTACTTGCTATCAGTACTGTTAAGAACTCCCCAACTAATTTAATACAATTAAATAACAACAAACAAGCAGATGATCTGAAAATCATTTAATAAGATGATTTAAAAAGAAAATATTAATATCTTCAATCTGGATAGGATAGAAATATTTGCTTTTTTTTAAGTAAACATTTCTTAAGGAAATTCTAAGTTATAATCTTTCGAATTCATGACTATGGCTATATTTTTTTATATTTTAATTCATATATATTTAGAAATAACTTATGATTTAAACTCTAAATATATTAATAAATTTATGAAATAAAGCCTGAATAATATAAATTATATTCTTGTAATCATTACCAATTATTATCTACCAGTAATTGTCTGTTAAGATGAATGTTTTTCCAAGATGTCATGCTCTAGCTAATTTCTACTACTGAATTTCTGCTATTTCTTTAATTTTATTAATATAAGATTTTTTTATAATTATCTTCTGTATCTTTGTTTCTGGAAATCCAATCAATAATTGCTTTATTTTCTTGCTACTTGTGTAGTCCATTTCTATGCTTGATTTCACAGTATAGTCTTTATATTCATTGATTATATATTTTATCTATTTTTTTAAGGCAGATGTTTCTGACATAGTAATGATAATAGATATAGACTTATTATCAAAGCATTTAATAAAATCATGGATATTTTTTTTAATGTAAAATCAAATTATATTTATTAGTTACTCTCTGAACAAGATAAAATTTTTTAAAATCCAACTAAAAACAAAATTTAAGGTTTTAGTTGAAGAAACTAAAGTAAAAATTAATTTGAATTTTAAAACAAACAAATTTGAAACAAAAAAGATCAAACTTTAAAAATTTTTTAAGTTGATAAATTTACAAATTGCTGTATTTAAAAATAAATATTTGTACAACTTTAAAATTTAAAAGGTGATATACAAAACTTTAATTGTTTAATATGTCAATTTGAATAAAATGACACAACACAGTTTTTTGCTTTTAAACTTTTTATTTGTTAAATCAGAATTAATATTTATGTCTAGACATAATAAAATAAATTGAGAATAAAGAAAACCAGCAATTGACTTCATTATCTTGTACTATATAATTTTTTCATAATTTAAACTATTTTATAAAAAATTAGATTCTTTTTTTTCTATGTTTATTTATGTAATACATATAAAATTTACATTACTAGTATTTAAATCTCAATAAATATATTACATAAAAATTAAAATATTCTAAAGTTATGTAATGTTATATTTATTTTAAAATACTTATAACTTATATGAAATAATCAATGTCAGTAATTATACTTATTATTAAAAAAAATAATAATTCAAGATCCATATGATTTTAAGAATATTAATAGCTTAATTATTGAATTATCCAATATAATTATAATAATTTATTTAAAAAAATTTTAGATTATTTGCCATAAAAATTTTTAAACTAACTTTAAATATTTTTAATAGGAACTTAATCCATCTATTACTTCTTTGTTACCTAGAAAGAATAAAATGTTATTTATATTAATAATTTTTAATCATACACTATTTTAGAAATGATTGGTTTTCTCTCTTTTCAATTATTCAAATATTAAATTTATTCATGGTGAAGTATATTTAAGATATAGAATTTTTTTTTAAAAGATTGATGAATAATCCTTGGATTCAGTTTAGAGAAGGCTAATTTTAGAAACCTAATTATTTTTATGACTGTATATAATAAAAAAAAAA
>AYEL01033720.1:0-18713 GCA_000484575.1 Olivierus martensii
GCTATCCGCCTGTCGGAGACCGCTTGCGTTTAATCTAGCGGGCTTCGCTGGCTCGCGGGCCTCACATAGCTTGCAGGTATGATTTGTGAAACCTGCTGATAATAAAATCAGATTTTGTTCACCGATAAATTTGCAATAATAATTGTCCTGATAGTCTATCCGCCTGTCGGAGACTGCTTGCGTTTAATCTAGCGGGCTTCGCGGGCTCGCGGGCCTCACATAGCTTGCAGGTATGATTTGTGAAACATGCTGATAATAAAATCAGATTTTGTTCACCGATAAATTTGCAATAATAATTGTCCTGATATCATTAAGGACCTAAAGCAACCGATAAACTATTGTTACTTCTATCTTCAATTAACTTTTTTATTAAAATATATTTTATCATTTATTTAAATATACAATATTTTGTATACCCAAACAGTGGATTTACTTCAATAATAATAATAATAATAATAATAATGTCTGATCTAAAATAATTTATAATTGTAAACATGGCGATGGTACAGACGATCGAAACGAATCTCGTAGTAAAATGATGAGCACTTTATATCATGGTATTGTCGGAAACTTCTTTTACATCAACATTTGTGAAGTTTAAATAGCGTAATAGTTTTTCTTGTTAAAGTATAAGAAATAAATTTAATAACAATTTCATTTTATATTGTAAAGCTAACGAAACTAACCGAAAAACTTTATTTTTGAACGGCCTTTTATATCTAAGAGAGGAAATGAATATATTTGTCAGATAGATTCATAAATAATACCTAACGAAACAAACTAACGGATCCAATGACGTGAGGTTATTTGTCCTAATCAATATAAATCAGCATAACTTTATTTTGCAGTATAAGCCTCTATAAACAAGCCTTAAACCAGCATTTCCCAAACTTTTTCTATGACGGAGCACTTCACAGATCCTGAAATTTTTAAGGAACACCTTGGTTATTTTATAGTATAGATACTTCCTAATTTATTATTAAAATGTAAGTATAAGAGTTTAATAAAACAAAACAAACATTTATTATCAAATTATAATTATGTAAAATAAAGCACATGAAAATAGTAAAATAAAGTAGCGACTCCAGTTTCAACTTGGTACAGCATTTAAAATTATATAAGGCTTATATTAATTTTCATAACTTTTACGGAACACTTATTAACCTTCCGCGGAACATAGTTTGGGAAACGCTGGTCTAAACTGATCCTGATATCAAGAACTGACTTCCAAGTTTAGACTGCACGCGCATTTTTTTCTCACTCTGTGGGAAAAAATTTTTCTCAGAAAAATAATTTTCGCTGAATGAGAATCCCTATCCGAGTACCAAACAAGAAATAAAATAGGAAATCCTCTGGCATAAAATTATGTATAAACATTTTCATTGCTTCATAATTTTCGCATCATGTTAGAGTAATACAGTCATCATAAAATGAAAGAATTTCTTAGCATGAGAACAGTACAAATAATTTTGAAGAAAATTGCTGAAGTAAAATCCTTTTTCTAAAAGATAGCTACAGGAAATTCTTAATATTTTACATTATTTATATATATAATCAAATTTTGATTATATAACAATCATATGTAGTAAATATTATATTGATAGTGTTTCTGTAACTGATACAAGTATCACACCGAAGTTGTTAACATCTATTATTATAGCCAGAATATTTCATGATCTCTTAGGCCGTGTCCCAAATACGAGCGACGCGTCCCTCTACGATGCGATACTATGAGCGACACAAAGCAAACCGATAGACAACCTCAACACGTCCCACGTGTTTATCATAGCTCAGCATAGCATCTGCTGTCGCCCTCTGTAGCGACAGAGAGAAGTTATCATGGCTACAGAGTTCGATTAAGATGTTCTAATAAGCGAAATTCAAAAAAACCTGTATTATAACATGGGATATTAAAATTACCATAATCAGCATTTAGTAGATAATGGGACGATATTTCTTTATAGAAGCTATAGGAGCGCTTCTCATGGGACAGACTCCTCGTAGCGTAGCGTAGCAAAGCTCGCGTTTGTAGTATCGCATCGTACAGTGTCGCATCGCTTACACGTGGGGCACGGCCTTATACAGTATTAAAGTACTGTATAATCATTATTTCATTAGCTATTCAACACAAGATAAAATCATGCATATGTTTTATATTTTAAAATAAATTAGAGAAAGAATAATCCATATGAAATCAATAATTTTAGTAGAAACTAGGAAAAGTTATATGATTCAATTATAATCAACTTTAACAATCTTTTAAATATTAATTTATACAGATGAGACCTTTTTATTTTAAAAACAAAACACAGATTAAGAATATATTTCAAGCCACAGTTCTTTCTTTTAGGAGGAGAGATTTCAGATAATTCAAAAATGGCCTAATGAGTATTCAGAAACCGTGTTTAAGGAAAAATAAATGGCATCGGAATTTCAATAGTACTGACTTTAAAAAGGATTAGTATCAACATTCTTGAATGCAGAAGCTCCTATTGTTGATAAATTAACTATCATAAAAAAATCTGCATTACTACTAAAAGTACAATTTAAAAAATTAGTAAAATAGATAAATGTATCGGATCTAAGATAATTATTTTTCTGCTAAATATTATGTAAATTTAAAGTTCTAAACACGCATTAAATTTATATATTTAATCAGAAATATTTGCATAACGAATATCATTTCGTTATGCAGATATTTAAGAATCTCATTTTTGACGAATTTTGAAATCCCAAAAAAATTCGTATCATCTTAAAAGTGGCTTAACTACAAATGAAAGCTTATATGTACGTAAACAATCTTGAAGGAAACGTTTTCTTTCAAGCATAAAATAAGTTAGTATTTTGACTCAAGGACATCTAAATTCATTAATATGTATACAATAGCATGATGAATACATTTTTGGAAATGATGTTTTAATGGAGTATCGATATTGTAATAAAAGTAATAAAACATATTGAACGGTTGACTTACAAGTTATTTTGACTTAATTTGATGTTACTCGAACTGTTATTAAAGATTGTATCAAACATTTCAAATAGTCTATTAACTAATTAGTGAATAGCTGTAATCATGCAAATTGGAATAATCTGTACCGTAATTTTGTATCAAGTCTTTATGAAATCATACACAAAAACTATTAAAAACTTATTTTAATAACTAAAATTTTATTTGAGAAAAGGAATAAATTGTATATTATTATTTTCATAATCGTAATATTACTATGTTGTAATTATTTGCCTATATTCCGAAGTTATTAATTGCAATCTTATAAGATTGATTCATATCTTTTTGTGTCCTTTATTAATAACTTTTGAACTAATAGATTTTCATGGAATTTGGTAGTGATCTACCATTAAACAATACTTCGTCGTCGCATTCTTTAATCTTACAAAAAAGAATTTTCATTTTTTTTCACAATTTGAGTTTATATTGTTGGAAATGGATGGCGTTAACTGTCAGTAGTTTATGGATAATATATGTCTAACCTGATTTCTATCATAAGGAACATAATCATTCAATTATTGTCATGATGACATCACATTGAGATTGTAACGTTGTCAAGATACAACACTGGATGACATCATTAGCACTGCTAATTTATAAATCATGAAGTCATTTATATATCGTGACGTCATAAATTATCAGTGCTAATTTATGACGTCATAAATTTACGTGACGTCACAAATTATCAGTGCTAATTTATGACGTCACGATGATACCATCACGGCGTTGTGACATCATCATCACATCTATTCTGGCTAAATTAATGTTAAAATTGGCCACACTAAATCAATGGATTCCAAATGCTAAAATAAGCAATTTTAGTTTTTTCTGGAACTGCTCGTATTCAATGTATAATTACCGTCTGTTTAATATTTCTATTGAACGTCATGCTATAGTTTATTAACATTACAGATCAATGGATTATAAAAAATGCACTCATTTATGTGCTATATTTAAGAAGTTACAGGAATTGCCTTGACGAATATTCCATTCGTTGGTCGAATTATAAATAAAGAATAATCTTCTTCCACTTTCTAAATTATAACAATAATATAGTTTAATAAAATTATTGTATTTTTATAATTCGATAAGATCCGAAAATTCACTAACCTCAGATTCAAAAGGTTCTAATTTGAATGCTCTAATAAGATTAGCAAGAATTAATTTCATGAGTGTTTGAGCCAATCGCATCCCAATACAAATTCTTGGACCTGCTCCGAATGGTTGATATGTTAAAGGCTCAATCTTTCCTCGGTTAGTAGGTGAAAATCTATTTAAAATAATTAATTTTCAGTATTAATGCTTTTTTATTCCACATGGAATATGGTTGAATTATATGATTATATTTAAATACATACCTGTCAGGATCAAATCTACTGGGTTCATGCCAATAGTTTGGATCTCTGTGCAAAAGTGGCACTGGAATTATAATTGTGATGTCTTTTGGGATAGTCATATCCTTGTATTTGAAATCTTCCGAACATATTCTGCTCACCGAACTAGATAAAATGGATGTTATTAAACAATAGACATTATATTAAATGTCAAAATATATATAAATAACTTACAAGATAGAAACTGCAGTTATGCGAAAAGTTTCTGATAATACTTGATCCAAGAATTGAAAGTTAAAAAGATCTCTGTATTCGATATTTCTCTGCAAGTTATATTTTTAGTGAAAATAAAAATTAAAGACAATAATTCATATATATATAAGTGTTTTTAATATATTCAGATTTATGTTTTTAATATAGTTTAAATGTTAACTTTTAATAATCTAATTTGGCTTTATCAATATAGCTAACATTTTAAAACAAAACTTATCACACAGTTTATAATGAATTATAATAAATATTTTATTTATTCATTCTATATTTTTTGAAGTCAACTCAAAAAATAATTTTTTTTCATTTTTGACAAAGTGCTTAATTGTATGCCCACAGCACACATTTTCATCATAGTGGTAATGTGTTCAATTTTATAAATGTTTCTCTAGATATTATGACGGTAATAATTTAATTTCCTGCATTAGAATAAATTAAATTTACTATATTCATGTTAAATTATTTAATAAGTAGGAAAATTAAAGTAATTTTGCTTAACATTCAGTCAATATTTAAATATTTCATCAGATTAAATCCTTTAATTGTATTCGAAATAAAACGTGTGGTATGCAGCTAAGAATTATTGTTTTATGTTTAATCTGTTTTTTTCCCTTTATAGTTAATTTATCTACCAGAAATATAAATACAGTAGAGTCTCCCTAATCCGACACATATGATTCCGGAATTTGTCGGATTATTGGATGTTCAATGAAAAAAATGGAATTACAGAAACGAATATGCTCAGTTTATTAAGACTTTTGCTCTTGCTGTTCAAATTTTTCACAAACACTCAATTTTATCTCGATTTTTTTAATGTCATATATGGTAGCTCGTCCAACACCATAAAACGAAGTCAAATCATTAAACTTTTCTCCGAAGTCAAGTTTCTTAATTATTTCTGACTTTTCGACCACAGTCAATGTCTTCTGTTTTCGTTTTTAACCTTTTCTGATTTGTGACATTATGTAAAGATAAATAACAAACACTGACAAAGTAAAAACACTATTTTACAGTAATCAGTGTACTGAACTTAAAAATTAGTCCGACTATAACGCCTGCGCAACGAACGAATAATGATTGACAATTTGTTTACGTCTCGCACATCGACAAGTTGTGAAATGAAAGTTTCATGTGGGCGGTGCGACGATTCGTAGAGGTGTCGGACTATTGGAAGTGTTCGACTGGCAAAGTATCGGATTACAGAGACTCAACTGTAATAGACATGTAATAATTCTAAGACAAGTAATATATTCCTTATTACTGATCATTAAACCGTTATAACGAAAACTGACTGACTATTAATTTGATTCTAGATTAAGTATTTTTGATGTAAAAATGTTATCATAAAAATTCATTAATAGGAAATATAATTCAAATTAGAAGTATCAAATTCAGTTAATGAAAGAGTTAGAGCAATTCGAGACTAGCAAAAATCAGTCAAAAAAAGCATCATTCTTATCCTCTTGTGTTAGATTTAAACAGCATTTGTGTATATAGATGTATATTATGTTTAAAGTTTTTTATAATTTTCGACAAATTATCATCAAAACGAAGAGAAAATAAAGAAGGGAAATTATTATTACTACTATTATTTTGTGATGGCAAACGTTTGTACTGCAGATACTAATACGCCGTACCAGCGCCTGCTAATTATTTCTAAAAATCTGATGACGATGGCCCGCGGTCAATACGTTGAATGCAATCAGATATTATAGTAAAATGGATCGGAACCTTTGTAAAAAACGTCCTGAAGTATTTATCTCTACAAATAACATTGCTCAACTGATTTTTATGAAACTGAAAATACAGTTTCTATATTACTTAAATGTCTTAGAAATTTAATTTAATTTTTAAACAATATCTTGACCACTTAATGCTGAATATTATTATTAGAAATATAAGATATACTATATTCAATCGATTTTGATAAAATTAGAATGTGACATGTAGAGATTTTTTAGAGATGAAAGAAATCAACTACATATTATTCAAATTATTAGTAGATTAAACTAATTTGAATTTCATTGAATTTAGATTTAACTGCTCTGTAATTTTAATGATTAAATTTTAAGTCATATCTGGCATTCTATCTCTTACTTCGTGCTTATTTCGAATATAAATGTCAGATTAAAAATTATTCATCTGAAATGTCAGTTAAAGCAAATAGAATTTCATCTATTAGGAAGTTTGAAATAAAAAATTAGAAACTATTGCGTTTAATATCACTCTTGTTCCATCAAAATTTCCTTGTACTCAAATAATTTTACTGTTAACGAATTTAAGTAGATTTAATTCATATATTAAATTTTAATAAAATATAATTAAATTCGTCATAAAAGATGAGAATTTTCGCAGGTTAAATAAACTCCCTATCATAGGATAAATTTATACTAATTATAATTACATTCTTTTGAACGTTATCGTTAATTTCTTGACGAACTTTCTGCTGTATTTCTGGATGAAGACTTAAATAATGTGTACACCAGCTTAGGGCAATACTGGAGGTATCAAATCTATTTTTAAGTATAAAAAATTATGTTAATTTATTTCATAATTAAACATCATCTCAAAATTATTATATAGTATTTATTATAAATAATGATAATCACCCAGCTGACATAAACATCACAGCATCTGCAACAATAGTATCAATATCCAACTTCTTAATTCCATTAATGGAATTGCCTTCTGATTCTAGCATATTATGAAGCAAATCTTGTTGACTGCACTGAAGAATTAAATTATTATTAACGTTAATTTTGCTATTCATTTGATGATTAATTTTATTATTACTCACCTCCGATTTCTTTCGAAATTGGATAATATTCTTACAGTTTTCAAAAATGAATCGAACAGAAGGATAATTCATCATGCTTCTAACACTATCTATAACGTTTCTAAGATAAGTTGGAAGTGGTTCTAATTCCGAGAAGAAAACTAAAAATAAAAAAGATTTAGTATATTATTCAGTACAGTATTTCTTTTATATCAAGTCATCCCAAAAGTAATTTCGTGTTTAACATAAGTTTCGAAAGGATATAAAAAATAAATCATTTGTCAATTTAATTTAATCAAATATATATATATTCTCCATTTGAACCAATAATACTCTTTCAACGTTGTGAAATCTTTAAAAATTCATGTTTAGACAAGCTGAGACTTGTTTGAACAAACACAATATTAAAAAAGACATTATTTTCGGGATGATCTGATACTTTTTATGGCATATTTGATTAAAACTTTACTTGATAAACGAACTAAAATATCTGAAATATCGATTCCAAATATTCTTTCAGCTGATTGAAAAATCTTGCTGGTCTCTTGACTTTGCACATCTGATGTAAGTCCGAATATAGTCCTACAGATTATATCAAATGTCAATTTTCTGTATAATTTCAGGATATCAAAAGTGTTCCCTTTCTGTTCTGAAATTTTATTCAGAAACGTATTTATCGGGGGATCAAAAGGTTACTCATCTGAAAATATTCAAATTTTTTTAACTAATATAGATTTATTGAATTTATTTATCACATATATAAACTAAGGTATATGTGATAAATACCTTAGTACCTAATAGGCTATATGTGATAAATAAATATTTATCACATATATAATATATTTAACATTTATATATTTGAGAGCAATAAATTGCTCTCACATACATAAATCTTAGTTTTTAAAGATATCTATATAAACCTTAGTTTATATGGATGTTTTTATAAATATATCTATAGATATCTTTAAAAAGATATATAGATTATATAGTTAAAAATATTTATTTTAATATTAAAATTTTATTAAATAATAATTATTAAAATAAATTAATTTTAAAATATATATTATTATTATATATTTAAAAAGAAATATCTATATAGATTATATAGATATTTTTATAAAGATATCTATATAAACCTTAGTTTTTAAAGATTAATCACGCACATTCTTGATTTTTCCTGAACTGAAATTCCTGTTATTGATAGATCTTGAAATTTTCCATTCCTCGTTCTTCAGTAATGGAACTGATTTTAAAATTAATTTATGCGAAATTCCCCCATCTGGTAGTATCATCTGAAACGAAGTAATTTGAAATTATAATCTGTTTTAATAATGAATATTATATTTCAAAAAATAGATTACAATCTTACGTCTCTATTGGTAAAATGTTTAAATTCCTTAATTTCCAAAATCTTTATAAATTCCAAATCAGAACATATTAGTGCAGGTTTAGATCCAAGATAAACACTTGAATATATTAAAAAAAAATTAAAATTAGCGGTTTAATACTACAACAATAAAAATCATTATATTTTAGTTGAATTTGTAATATTTGATGAAAGAACTTAATTGAATTTACACACACACACCTACACACCTACAAACCCCTTCATACACCTACACACACCTACACACCTACAAACCCCTTCATACACCTACACACATCTACACACACCTACATACACACACACACACACACACACACACACACACACACACACACATGTATATATATATATATACCATAACTTCTCGGATAGAAACAATATTATGAGCATTTCAGTCCGGTCTTCAAAATTCCATTATATTGAAAAGACATGGTAGGAATGATTGTTATATTATATAATCCAAAATGGTATCACATTTCTGGACTATATGATATTTCTGGATTATATTTCTGAATTTTTATAGCGTCACAATCAATAAACTAGTGATGACAAAGGGGCCGTTTCATTAATGCCAAAAAAGACCACTTCGCAAAAACTGTAGTTGGATCAAAGTTCATTATTACATTATATTATTAAATTTTTCATACGTTAAATGCTATTCTATGAAGACACAGCATTTAATTTTTATCTCAAACATTGTTATTCTTATATCATTCAACATTTGTGAAATTTTCTTGATAAATTATTACTAAAATATGTTTTAAACAAATTTAATTTTCACAACGTATAAAAGTTTTTAAAATTTAACATTATTCTAAACAAAATTACCCAAATATTTTTCCATATTTTTTTGTCCATTCTTGAAGGCATTCGACTTTCTGAAAATAAAATTGAAAAAAACTCAATAAAAATATTTCTTTATTTCTTTAATAGTATTATAATTTAAATGAATTTTACTTTCTCGGTAATTTCTTTTAAATTTCCTGTAAAGAAATTAGGCTTTGGTACCGGAATCCCATATCGCTGGAATAAGATCATTCTGTGTTTTCTCCATCTATAAAATATTTTAATATATTCTTTTTCATAAAAGTTATTGATAAAATTTTATATTACATTATGACGTTAATTTTAAAATAGATTTCTATGAAATTAAGTTACTGACTGAACTAATTTTGAACTTTTTCATAAACTAATATGGAAGTTATGGTTATCCCATCAGAATTCATTTGATTCATTTCATATTGTATTGAATTCAGTTTGAATCTAATTAGCAAGTAAAAATACAAAAATTATTGATGTACATAATTCAATAAATCGATTTATTGCAACCTGTGTCTGGAAAAATATATAACAGGATAATTTATTATAAATAAAGAAAAATAAAATATTTTACAAAATATGATACATATTTTAATATTTATGCTAAATGACGCTACAATGGATTATATCTGCTCTAACGCCCATCACATCCTCTTCATATTCAAGCACACACCATTTCTAGACGAGTTTTCCTTTCTTGTCCACATTTGGAATCTTGACTTCTAGCTAATTCAAATTTTCACTTCAATAAATCGATTTATTGTAACGTGTGCGTAGAAAATTAGGCAATAGGAAAATTATTTAAAAATGGAAATTTGATACATTTAAAAACTATTTTGCACAAAATTTAATACGAGAGTAATTAAAATCTATATAATATATACGTATACAAAATATTACTCCCCTTTGGTCCACACCGAAATAGATAATATTTTAAATTGTTTTCGAATAAAATTATCTAATTGTAGAAACATTCATATGTTATTCGTGATTCTATTTACTGTTATTGATCTTTTTCTTAAAATTTTCAACCACTAAAACGCTCTTAGTGCTTGAGGGTGCACAGAAATTATTTTCTTAAAATTATTTCTCCAGTAAGGGGGAGAGGGGTCAAATCGGGTACCCCTATATTTCCGTAAGGACCGCTGCAATCCAATAACGAACTCAAACTACCTCTAAGCTACCATTATGCCAATAGGAACCGAATTGGAAACGATCAAATCGGGTACCCCTATATTTCCGTAAGGACCGCCGCAATCCAGTAACGAACTCAAACTACCTCTAAGCTACCATTATGCCAATAGGAACCGAATTGGAAACGACGGTTGTACTATCATCTCCAATTCAGTTCCTACTACGATCATCACGGAGATACAGAGGTATCTGGTTTGATCCATCTATCCGGTTTTGCCCCACTTTCCCCTATGATCTTTTATGGATATAGGCCTCTTTCATTTTTCAGCACTTATGCTGGAAGAATTTTTAAACTATCGTCGTTATTTGCATAATTTTGATGTTTGACATTTCAATAAATCTATTTAATTTGAAATAACAGCTTTTGAAAGGCTAGATTATAATGGAACATTTCTCTGAAGATTGTGGATATCTGGATCATAGTTTCTAACACTGTTGCACTGTGCACTGTGCACTGATGAATCCTGTGCGACGCTAACGCCAAATAGTCCCTGTTGATGAATTTTTGAACTATTTTTTTTTTTTGTCAATATCTCTTCCCTATCTTCAATGAGGTTTATATTCGTAATTTGACTTTTTCCGACTAACTGTTCGAACTATAGACCCTTCGGAGTAGATGAAATTAAAGTAATTCCATTCTGAAGATATATTATTTTTATTTATAGGAGAGCGAATTACGAAATAAAAATATATGTTAAGCATTTTTCATATTATAGATTTCATGACAATCGTCATATCCTCCAAATATAGCATTTGCATATTTATTTAATCCATTTGCGAATACATTTAAACTTTTTGCAAATTGATTTAATCCTTTTGCAAATGAATTTAATCTTTTTGTAAATATATTTAAACTTTTTACAAATTTATTTAAAATATATGAGAAACAGTCGATCAATGGAAAACCAATGACTTATAATGCACAATTCTGTTTATCTGTTCCCCGAGTGCGACATTGGGTGTAAAATTTAAACCTACTTATATATATATAACATGAGTGGAAATGATTCAAGTTCTCTGAACTTTTCCATTGCTCGACGGAGAGTTGGAAGAAGGCGTGGAAATATAAGATTGTGTCTATGGAAAAAGAAACTGTTTGGTTAAATTGTATGAAGAAGGTTTTTTAGTAAAGGAAGCAGCGTCAAAATCAGGTATAAAATGGAATACGGGGAAAAGCATAATTAGAAGTACAGAAGGAATAATTTTGGTTTGGTTTGGTTTAGTGGCGCTGGGCCAAGCTGCGCCAACGAATAATTTTGAGGTGGTATGAAGGAACAGGCCAAAACTACTTAATCTCGATATCCTTCGCCTAATAGAAGCAACAGCTGAGAAAGAGCATAGAATTACTCTTATGAAAATCAGAGAGAAGCTTCTTAAACACAATACAGTGTATTCCGCTTAATTGGACCACCGGTTAATTGGGGCAGCCGCGTAATTCGGCCAAATCTCAAAGAACGGAAACCAAACTAATAAACTAATACATAATTTAAACCCTTAATTGGGACAACTTTTCGCTTAATTGGGACAGTAGCAGAAAAAGGATTTTCACTTTTTGATATATTTTAGGGATTTTTCGAAAGTATGGCAAACACTATGTACACTAATACTTGTTGTGTGCTTTCTTAAAAAAATCCTTATATAAAAATTATAATAGCATTTTATTGTACCGGTAATTTTTCAGGTTAAACCTTTCTACAAGACAATACAGACTAACAGAATGGAGCGGGTCGTTTCTTCGCGTCCTATTACATACACATCGTCGACACACTGTCGCCGCACTAATATAAACATCCATTCTTTAGTAAAATTATAAGTAAATATCATCGTTGATAAATAATACATAACCATACTGTATTTGGTAACACTAGCGTGATGAGAATCAATTATTTATCGTCGTGAGTCTGGAAAATGTGCGTCTGCTTAAGAGTCTACCGTTACTGTACGCGATTGATGAGAATCAATTATCTATCGTCGTGAGTCTGGAAAATGTGCGTCTGCTTAAGAGTCTACCGTTACTGTACGCGATATTCATTTACAATGTCGATTTTATTTAAAATTTTTAAATAATTGCCAAGATGTCAAGAAAGGGTTTTTACACTTTCGAGTAAAATTGCTTTGTGGATAAAATTAAAAGCCAGCCATTTAATACAAGTCACCGTAGACTCCCTGAAATAAACCAAAATCTACCATAGCTCGTTTTCTACAAACCTTTTTTTATTTATTTGTTACAAATACAAATCAAAAATTGCGGAAAGCAAACACTGATTTGATATCCAAAATCTACCATAGCTCGTTTTCTACAAACCTATTTTATTTATTTGTTACAAACACAAATCAAAAATTGCGGAAAGCAAACACTGATTTGATATAAACAAAACACAAACAACTTTAAGTGATTACAAATTAAACCATATTAACAAAATGCAACTAATTATACACAATCCGATAGTGCAAATTAGAATCTTTGCATCAAATTAAATACAAAATGGTTAAATTAAAATAATATACATTAAATCAAAGTAAAGTAAGAATTTTTACATCATTATAAGTTAGCATTCAGCAACATTACAAAAGATATGAGTATATTCAACTATTATTAAAGTAATTTTCTAGGCTCTTCTTTACATCTGTTATATTACAAGAAAATAAGTCACAATTTAATATATTTTGGTTTTTTACAATCGTATTTTCAAAAGATCTCAAGGATACATTTAATCTCTGTTTTTGATGAGTAAAGAGCTGATAATTTCTGGTCTCTCTATTTGGGACATTTAATAAAATATTTGAAACAGACATATTTGATTTTAGAAGATGATAGAATAATTTGAAAGAATGATATAAAATTCTATTTTCAACAGTCATATTTTTAATTATGTTAGTACAGCAATTATAACTGAACTGACTAAAAAGCAATTTTTTAATATTGGATAATACATTATTTAAGTTATTTTTATAAGTATTAGCTGCAGAGGACCAGACAACTATTGCATAATCTACAACGGAGAGAATAAAGGAAAAAAATATAATCTTTCTAACAGAATGAGATTTCAAGTAATAAATATTCCGATAAAGAATACCTTGTTTAATATATAATTTTTTCATGAGTTCCAAAATATGATATTTAAATGTTAGTTTGGAATCAAAAATTATTCCAAGATCATTTATCGTGTCAACATGAGATATTTTAAAATTATCAATAAAGATTTCGTTCGGAGTTGTATGTCTAAGTGAATAAAACATATATTTTGTTTTTGCTTTATTGATTTTCATTTTATTAACAGTAAGCCAGTTGTGTATTGAAATTAAATCAATAGATAGACATACATAACTACTATTTAAAATTTTTAGATCATCAGCGTATGCAAGTATAGTAGATTTAGTTAAGTGTAACAAAGGATCAATATATATAGAAAATAGTAATGCACTTAAAAGAGAACCTTGGAGGACCCCAGGTTGAATTGGAAATAAAGGAAATAGTTGTTTATCTATTTTTATAATTGCAGTTCTATTTCTGAGATATGTATAAATCCATAAAGAATATAACAAATCAATATTATCCAAATTTAAAAGACGTTGAAATAATATTGAATGATCAATAAAATCAAAAGCCGAACTTAAGTCGAGGTAAACAACATATGTATCAATCATTTTTTCCAAGTTTGATAGTATAATCTGTTTTGTACGTAACAAATTAGTTGTGCAAGAAAGCTTATTGATAGCGTAATGTTGATTATCTGATAAAAAATTAGTAATTTTAAAAGATAGAAATATTTGAATCATTTTTTCGAATATTTTTAAGTATGCAGAAGAGATGGCAATGGGTCTGTAAGAAGAGGAATGTTTTTTATTCATTTTGGGTTTACAAATAGGAATTAGATATGAAGTTTTCCATTGTGATGGGCAAAAGGTATATGAAATATTAAGGTTACAAAGAAAAGATAAATGTTGAATAATTGTAGACGAGAGTTTCTTAAAGAAGATTATGGGGATACAGTCAGGACCATTAGTTGTATTTTTCAAGTTTTTTAAGGCAAACACAAAATCTTCAGTAGAGAAAAATGAATAATAATGACTATTTGTTATAAATCCATTAGGTCTAGAAAATTTATATTGATAATCCGAAACAAATTTAGTAAATAAGTAGTTATAAATGTCAGTCTGTACTGTAGCCGGAATATTAATATTTCTATTTTTAAAGTTTTTTCTAGAGAAACTAGGAAGAGTCTTCCAAAAAAATTTATTTGTCGATAAATATTCCCTGGAGAGAGAATTAATATAATTAGCTTTAGCGTTTTTTAAAGAAGTTAAATATAATTTGTCATATTTTTTAAATTGGATAAAATCGGAAACATTAGCAAACTTTTTCCATTTCTTAAAACATTTGTTGCGTAACATCTTGTATTTCCTAATTGCGCTGGTAATCCATGGATGCACACTAGGATGAGAAATTCTTTTTATAGGAACAAATAGCTCTATTGCCTCATAACAAATTCCATAAACAAAATCAAACTTTAGCTGAATGTCTTGAGTATCTACAATATTTGAATATAATGGTGACCAATCATGATTTTCTAAAAAAGTTATCATCTGTGACCAATTTGCTTTATGCCAATTGTAACAGTATGTCTCGGTATTACAGTTAAAAGAGTTAGTATCTTCATATACCAACGTAAATTTGATAGGAATATGATCCGAATTAAAACAAAATTGATCCAATAAGTGAGAGGATAACAACTTGGGAAATTGATTTTGTAATTCAATTTCTAAATTTAGTAATATATTTGATTTATGAATATTATAAATAAATATAAGATCTAGATAATTATCATTTCTTGTAGGTTTAGTAACAATTTGATATAAGTGAAAAAAGTAGATGTCGTGTAAAAAAGTATTCTCGAACCTGGATATGTTAGAATAAGTAGGTATCGAAGTTTTCCAAAAAATATTATGAAAATTAAAGTCACCTAGCATAATAAAAGTGTAAAAAGGAAATTCTTTAAAAATAACAGAAATATCATGTTTCAGCTTTTGAACAATAAAAATCTGATTTTCTGAAATAATCATTGGTGAGAAGTAAACAAGACAAAATATTATTTTATGAAAACTGGAAAAAACTATCAAATAACGATCCTCAAATTTTGCAAATAACTGTAAAAAATCATATTTACAAAGAACCAACAAGCCACCACCCTTTCGTTTAACTCGGTCAGCATTTATATTATAATCATACCTCAAACACAAATCTACAATATCTGGACTTTTCTCAATTACGAACCATGATTCGGTCAGAAAGATAAACAGATATTCTAAGTTTAATAATATTTCAACCTGACAGAGTTTATTATTGATTGAACGAACATTTTGATAGAAACAGCTACATAAATTTTTTTTTCTCTTTCACAATTCAGTAATTGCTATGCCTGAGAATTATACAGTGAATTATAATAATATTGAAATCCATTTCTTTGATTTAAGTGTTGAGTTGAGCGCCATGATCTTTTGTGTTCAAAAACCTTCAGTAATGCTCTAGATGGCCAGTGATGACTATCTACTAAGAAGAAAATCAACTGCGTGAGGAGTGAGCATTACAGAAAGAAATTCCGGGAAGATCCAAAAGAAAACGTGATGGAAAGGATCCAGAAATGGAAGAAGTATCAGATCAATGGTTTTCTATAGTTAGCGAGTGAGGCCTAAATATCAGCGGCATAGTGTTGAAGACGAATCAGAGGAGATTGCTAAAAAGCTAATAATTAGGTACCTATTTTAATAAAGCATTAAAATAGTTACTTAATTATTATGTTTTAACCTACTTATTTATTTACCTACGAATTATATATTTTATTTTATAATTTATTATTACTTCGTTTTCTACTAAGAAGAAAATCAACTGCGTGAGGAGTGAGCATTACAGAAAGAAATTCCGGGAAGATCCAAAAGAAAACGTGATGGAAAGGATCCAGAAATGGAAGAAGTATCAGATCAATGGTTTTCTATAGTTAGCGAGTGAGGCCTAAATATCAGCGGCATAGTGTTGAAGACGAATCAGAGGAGATTGCTAAAAAGCTAATAATTAGGTACCTATTTTAATAAAGCATTAAAATAGTTACTTAATTATTATGTTTTAACCTACTTATTTATTTACCTACGAATTATATATTTTATTTTATAATTTATTATTACTTCGTTTAATTGGGCCAAAATGGCTTACTTCCAACGTGTTCCGATTAAGCGGAATCCACTGTATTAAATACACAATATAATTTTAATTAGAACTAATTTCATTTGCATATTATACATCATATTAATAAAATTCATAAAATATTAAATTACGCATTACTGTTCATAATTTTTGCAATAATTTTAAGAAAATTTCTCTCTCTATAAAAAGAAAAAAACAAAAGATGTTTTAATTAGTCTTAAAACTTTTTAATTTTTTAAAAAAATATATCATAAAATTCTTTATGCATAGGGCATAAATCCAATTTCTGCATTTGATATATTGCACCATTTTCTCATGGGTTTTATAATAAATCAAGAAATAAAAGAATTCATCTTCCAGACATTCATATTATGCTAACTTTTCTTTAGCTTTATGCAGCTTACTATAAACTCTCTCTGTTTTTTTTTTTTTTTTTTTTTTTTTATAAAATTTTTTTTAATTTTTTAATTTTATATATTTTTATTCAATTTTTTTTGGCTTTACTTTTCTTATTAGTCAGTGCTTATCGCTTTTTTATATTATCCATAAATTACAATTTTTTTAAGTTGAATTTTATGTAATGATCAGTTGCTATACGTTACTGGACTATAACTACAGTTGTACCTTCAATTTCATTAGAAAAGATTTACTTAATTTAGAAATTATAAATATATTTATCATTAAATTATTACATATTGAAAACCGTTGTATTTTTTATATTATAATGGATAGATATTTATTTGTAAATCAACAGGTGAAAATCCTTCAGAAATTAATTTCAATTTGTAGAAAATTATATTTTTATAATACAAAATTCAGTTGTATTCCTTATATTATAATGGATAGATATTTATTTGTAAATCAACAGGGGAAAATCCTTCAGAAATTAATTTCAATTTGTAGAAAATTATATTTTTATAATACAAAATTCGAAGTTCAATATAAACGTTATGAAGAATTTCAGTTTAAATCACTACCTATTATTTTTCATTACAATATTTATCATTTCTTATTAGTGGAACGGTATACGTGCTTATTAGTTCTTTGAATTCTTCAATAGTAGTTATGTTTAATCTATATTATTGAAGTAATAACGCAATCAAGATATTCGTAGTGCTACAATCGTTTATGCTACAGTTAACCTCTCCAGTCTTTCCTATAATAATAAAAATACAGGACCAGATTTCTATTAGGTCTAGAAAATTTATATAATCCGAAACAAATTTGGTAAATAAGTCGTTATAAATGTCAGTCTGTACTGTAGCTAGAATATTAATGTTTCTATTTTTAAATTTTTTCTAGAGAAACTAGGAAGAGTCTTCCAAAAAAATTTATTTGTCGATAAATATTTCCTGGAGAGAGAATTAATATAATTAGCTTTAGCATTTTTTAAAGAAGTTAAATATAATTTGTCATATTTTTTAAATTGCAAACATTAGCAAACTTTTTCCATTTCTTAAAACATTTGTTGCGTAACATCTTGTATTTCCTAATTGCGCTGGTAATCCATGGATGCACACTAGGATGAGAAACTCTTTTTATAGGAACAAATAGCTCTATTGCCTCATAACAAATTCCATAAACAAAATCAAACTTTAGCTGAATGTCTTGAGTATCTACAATATTTGAATATAATGGTGACCAATCATGATTTTCTAAAAAAGTTATCATCTGTGACCAATTTGCTTTATGCCAATTGTAACAGTATGTCTCGGTATTACAGTTAA